>JAWNPD010000368.1:12500-83846 GCA_035045305.1 Drosophila maculinotata | reverse complement strand
CTAAAAAGGTATACCACTCAAAGATCGGACTTATTTTGGCCGAGATATGCAAGTTATGAAGCTCCAAAAATCTTATTTTTTTGTTAATGCTGAAAATATTACATGGTCATCTTTGAATGCTCATAACTCGGGTATTTGATGTCGGATCATGGTCATTTTTGGCAAAAAATGAAATTTGCTGGCATGGCCATTTTTAAATGGCAATCTATAATTCTGATCTTAACGAGTCTAAAAAGGTATACCACTCAAAGATCGGACTTATTTTGGCCGAGATATGCAAGTTATGAAGCTCCAAAAATCTTATTTTTTTGTTAATGCTGAAAATATTACATGGTCATCTTTGAATGCTCATAACTCGGGTATTTGATGTCGGATCATGGTCATTTTTGGCAAAAAATGAAATTTGCTGGCATGGCCATTTTTAAATGGCAATCTATAATTCTGATCTTAACGAGTCTAAAAAGGTATACCACTCAAAGATCGGACTTATTTTGGCCGAGATATGCAAGTTATGAAGCTCCAAAAATCTTATTTTTTTGTTAATGCTGAAAATATTACATGGTCATCTTTGAATGCTCATAACTCGGGTATTTGATGTCGGATCATGGTCATTTTTGGCAAAAAATGAAATTTGCTGGCATGGCCATTTTTAAATGGCAATCTATAATTCTGATCTTAACGAGTCTAAAAAGGTATACCACTCAAAGATCGGACTTATTTTGGCCGAGATATGCAAGTTATGAAGCTCCAAAAATCTTATTTTTTTGTTAATGCTGAAAATATTACATGGTCATCTTTGAATGCTCATAACTCGGGTATTTGATGTCGGATCATGGTCATTTTTGGCAAAAAATGAAATTTGCTGGCATGGCCATTTTTAAATGGCAATCTATAATTCTGATCTTAACGAGTCTAAAAAGGTATACCACTCAAAGATCGGACTTATTTTGGCCGAGATATGCAAGTTATGAAGCTCCAAAAATCTTATTTTTTTGTTAATGCTGAAAATATTACATGGTCATCTTTGAATGCTCATAACTCGGGTATTTGATGTCGGATCATGGTCATTTTTGGCAAAAAATGAAATTTGCTGGCATGGCCATTTTTAAATGGCAATCTATAATTCTGATCTTAACGAGTCTAAAAAGGTATACCACTCAAAGATCGGACTTATTTTGGCCGAGATATGCAAGTTATGAAGCTCCAAAAATCTTATTTTTTTGTTAATGCTGAAAATATTACATGGTCATCTTTGAATGCTCATAACTCGGGTATTTGATGTCGGATCATGGTCATTTTTGGCAAAAAATGAAATTTGCTGGCATGGCCATTTTTAAATGGCAATCTATAATTCTGATCTTAACGAGTCTAAAAAGGTATACCACTCAAAGATCGGACTTATTTTGGCCGAGATATGCAAGTTATGAAGCTCCAAAAATCTTATTTTTTTGTTAATGCTGAAAATATTACATGGTCATCTTTGAATGCTCATAACTCGGGTATTTGATGTCGGATCATGGTCATTTTTGGCAAAAAATGAAATTTGCTGGCATGGCCATTTTTAAATGGCAATCTATAATTCTGATCTTAACGAGTCTAAAAAGGTATACCACTCAAAGATCGGACTTATTTTGGCCGAGATATGCAAGTTATGAAGCTCCAAAAATCTTATTTTTTTGTTAATGCTGAAAATATTACATGGTCATCTTTGAATGCTCATAACTCGGGTATTTGATGTCGGATCATGGTCATTTTTGGCAAAAAATGAAATTTGCTGGCATGGCCATTTTTAAATGGCAATCTATAATTCTGATCTTAACGAGTCTAAAAAGGTATACCACTCAAAGATCGGACTTATTTTGGCCGAGATATGCAAGTTATGAAGCTCCAAAAATCTTATTTTTTTGTTAATGCTGAAAATATTACATGGTCATCTTTGAATGCTCATAACTCGGGTATTTGATGTCGGATCATGGTCATTTTTGGCAAAAAATGAAATTTGCTGGCATGGCCATTTTTAAATGGCAATCTATAATTCTGATCTTAACGAGTCTAAAAAGGTATACCACTCAAAGATCGGACTTATTTTGGCCGAGATATGCAAGTTATGAAGCTCCAAAAATCTTATTTTTTTGTTAATGCTGAAAATATTACATGGTCATCTTTGAATGCTCATAACTCGGGTATTTGATGTCGGATCATGGTCATTTTTGGCAAAAATTAAATTTGCTGGCATGGCCATTTTTAAATGGCAATCTATAATTCTGATCTTAACGAGTCTAAAAAGGTATACCACTCAAAGATCGGACTTATTTTGGCCGAGATATGCAAGTTATGAAGCTCCAAAAATCTTATTTTTTTGTTAATGCTGAAAATATTACATGGTCATCTTTGAATGCTCATAACTCGGGTATTTGATGTCGGATCATGGTCATTTTTGGCAAAAAATGAAATTTGCTGGCATGGCCATTTTTAAATGGCAATCTATAATTCTGATCTTAACGAGTCTAAAAAGGTATACCACTCAAAGATCGGACTTATTTTGGCCGAGATATGCAAGTTATGAAGCTCCAAAAATCTTATTTTTTTGTTAATGCTGAAAATATTACATGGTCATCTTTGAATGCTCATAACTCGGGTATTTGATGTCGGATCATGGTCATTTTTGGCAAAAAATGAAATTTGCTGGCATGGCCATTTTTAAATGGCAATCTATAATTCTGATCTTAACGAGTCTAAAAAGGTATACCACTCAAAGATCGGACTTATTTTGGCCGAGATATGCAAGTTATGAAGCTCCAAAAATCTTATTTTTTTGTTAATGCTGAAAATATTACATGGTCATCTTTGAATGCTCATAACTCGGGTATTTGATGTCGGATCATGGTCATTTTTGGCAAAAAATGAAATTTGCTGGCATGGCCATTTTTAAATGGCAATCTATAATTCTGATCTTAACGAGTCTAAAAAGGTATACCACTCAAAGATCGGACTTATTTTGGCCGAGATATGCAAGTTATGAAGCTCCAAAAATCTTATTTTTTTGTTAATGCTGAAAATATTACATGGTCATCTTTGAATGCTCATAACTCGGGTATTTGATGTCGGATCATGGTCATTTTTGGCAAAAAATGAAATTTGCTGGCATGGCCATTTTTAAATGGCAATCTATAATTCTGATCTTAACGAGTCTAAAAAGGTATACCACTCAAAGATCGGACTTATTTTGGCCGAGATATGCAAGTTATGAAGCTCCAAAAATCTTATTTTTTTGTTAATGCTGAAAATATTACATGGTCATCTTTGAATGCTCATAACTCGGGTATTTGATGTCGGATCATGGTCATTTTTGGCAAAAAATGAAATTTGCTGGCATGGCCATTTTTAAATGGCAATCTATAATTCTGATCTTAACGAGTCTAAAAAGGTATACCACTCAAAGATCGGACTTATTTTGGCCGAGATATGCAAGTTATGAAGCTCCAAAAATCTTATTTTTTTGTTAATGCTGAAAATATTACATGGTCATCTTTGAATGCTCATAACTCGGGTATTTGATGTCGGATCATGGTCATTTTTGGCAAAAAATGAAATTTGCTGGCATGGCCATTTTTAAATGGCAATCTATAATTCTGATCTTAACGAGTCTAAAAAGGTATACCACTCAAAGATCGGACTTATTTTGGCCGAGATATGCAAGTTATGAAGCTCCAAAAATCTTATTTTTTTGTTAATGCTGAAAATATTACATGGTCATCTTTGAATGCTCATAACTCGGGTATTTGATGTCGGATCATGGTCATTTTTGGCAAAAAATGAAATTTGCTGGCATGGCCATTTTTAAATGGCAATCTATAATTCTGATCTTAACGAGTCCAAAAAGGTATACCACTCAAAGATCGGACTTATTTTGGCCGAGATATGCAAGTTATGAAGCTCCAAAAATCTTATTTTTTTGTTAATGCTGAAAATATTACATGGTCATCTTTGAATGCTCATAACTCGGGTATTTGATGTCGGATCATGGTCATTTTTGGCAAAAAAATGAAATTTGCTGGCATGGCCATTTTTAAATGGCAATCTATAATTCTGATCTTAACGAGTCTAAAAAGGTATACCACTCAAAGATCGGACTTATTTTGGCCGAGATATGCAAGTTATGAAGCCCCAAAAATCTTATTTTTTTGTTAATGCTGAAAATATTACATGGTCATCTTTGAATGCTCATAACTCGGGTATTTGATGTCGGATCATGGTCATTTTTGGCAAAAAATGAAATTTGCTGGCATGGCCATTTTTAAATGGCAATCTATAATTCTGATCTTAACGAGTCTAAAAAGGTATACCACTCAAAGATCGGACTTATTTTGGCCGAGATATGCAAGTTATGAAGCTCCAAAAAATCTTATTTTTTTGTTAATGCTGAAAATATTACATGGTCATCTTTGAATGCTCATAACTCGGGTATTTGATGTCGGATCATGGTCATTTTTGGCAAAAAATGAAATTTGCTGGCATGGCCATTTTTAAATGGCAATCTATAATTCTGATCTTTCAACGAGTCTAAAAAGGTATACCACTCAAAGATCGGACTTATTTTGGCCGAGATATGCAAGTTATGAAGCTCCAAAAATCTTATTTTTTTGTTAATGCTGAAAATATTACATGGTCATCTTTGAATGCTCATAACTCGGGTATTTGATGTCGGATCATGGTCATTTTTGGCAAAAAATGAAATTTGCTGGCATGGCCATTTTTAAATGGCAATCTCATAATTCTGATCTTAACGAGTCTAAAAAGGTATACCACTCAAAGATCGGACTTATTTTGGCCGAGATATGCAAGTTATGAAGCTCCAAAAATCTTATTTTTTTGTTAATGCTGAAAATATTACATGGTCATCTTTGAATGCTCATAACTCGGGTATTTGATGTCGGATCATGGTCATTTTTGGCAAAAAATTAAATTTGCTTGGCATGGCCATTTTTAAATGGCAATCTATAATTCTGATCTTAACGAGTCTAAAAAGGTATACCACTCAAAGATCGGACTTATTTTTTGGCCGAGATATGCAAGTTATGAAGCTCCAAAAATCTTATTTTTTTGTTAATGCTGAAAATATTACATGGTCATCTTTGAATGCTCATAACTCGGGTATTTGATGTCGGATCATGGTCATTTTTTGGCAAAAAATGAAATTTGCTGGCATGGCCATTTTTAAATGGCAATCTATAATTCTGATCTTAACGAGTCTAAAAAGGTATACCACTCAAAGATCGGACTTATTTTTGGCCGAGATATGCAAGTTATGAAGCTCCAAAAATCTTATTTTTTTGTTAATGCTGAAAATATTACATGGTCATCTTTGAATGCTCATAACTCGGGTATTTGATGTCGGATCATGGTCATTTTTGGCAAAAAATGAAATTTGCTGGCATGGCCATTTTTAAATGGCAATCTATAATTCTGATCTTAACGAGTCTAAAAAGGTATACCACTCAAAGATCGGACTTATTTTGGCCGAGATATGCAAGTTATGAAGCTCCAAAAATCTTATTTTTTTGTTAATGCTGAAAATATTACATGGTCATCTTTGAATGCTCATAACTCGGGTATTTGATGTCGGATCATGGTCATTTTTGGCAAAAAATGAAATTTGCTGGCATGGCCATTTTTAAATGGCAATCTATAATTCTGATCTTAACGAGTCTAAAAAGGTATACCACTCAAAGATCGGACTTATTTTGGCCGAGATATGCAAGTTATGAAGCTCCAAAAAATCTTATTTTTTTGTTAATGCTGAAAAATATTACATGGTCATCTTTGAATGCTCATAACTCGGGTATTTGATGTCGGATCATGGTCATTTTTGGCAAAAAATGAAATTTGCTGGCATGGCCATTTTTAAATGGCAATCTATAATTCTGATCTTAACGAGTCTAAAAAGGTATACCACTCAAAGATCGGACTTATTTTGGCCGAGATATGCAAGTTATGAAGCTCCAAAAAATCTTATTTTTTTGTTAATGCTGAAAATATTACATGGTCATCTTTGAATGCTCATAACTCGGGTATTTGATGTCGGATCATGGTCATTTTTGGCAAAAAATGAAATTTGCTGGCATGGCCATTTTTAAATGGCAATCTATAATTCTGATCTTAACGAGTCTAAAAAGGTATACCACTCAAAGATCGGACTTATTTTGGCCGAGATATGCAAGTTATGAAGCTCCAAAAATCTTATTTTTTTGTTAATGCTGAAAATATTACATGGTCATCTTTGAATGCTCATAACTCGGGTATTTGATGTCGGATCATGGTCATTTTTGGCAAAAAATGAAATTTGCTGGCATGGCCATTTTTAAATGGCAATCTATAATTCTGATCTTAACGAGTCTAAAAAGGTATACCACTCAAAGATCGGACTTATTTTGGCCGAGATATGCAAGTTATGAAGCTCCAAAAATCTTATTTTTTTGTTAATGCTGAAAATATTACATGGTCATCTTTGAATGCTCATAACTCGGGTATTTGATGTCGGATCATGGTCATTTTTGGCAAAAAATGAAATTTGCTGGCATGGCCATTTTTAAATGGCAATCTATAATTCTGATCTTAACGAGTCTAAAAAGGTATACCACTCAAAGATCGGACTTATTTTGGCCGAGATATGCAAGTTATGAAGCTCCAAAAATCTTATTTTTTTGTTAATGCTGAAAATATTACATGGTCATCTTTGAATGCTCATAACTCGGGTATTTGATGTCGGATCATGGTCATTTTTGGCAAAAAATGAAATTTGCTGGCATGGCCATTTTTAAATGGCAATCTATAATTCTGATCTTAACGAGTCTAAAAAGGTATACCACTCAAAGATCGGACTTATTTTGGCCGAGATATGCAAGTTATGAAGCTCCAAAAAATCTTATTTTTTTGTTAATGCTGAAAATATTACATGGTCATCTTTGAATGCTCATAACTCGGGTATTTGATGTCGGATCATGGTCATTTTTGGCAAAAAATGAAATTTGCTGGCATGGCCATTTTTAAATGGCAATCTATAATTCTGATCTTAACGAGTCCAAAAAGGTATACCACTCAAAGATCGGACTTATTTTGGCCGAGATATGCAAGTTATGAAGCTCCAAAAATCTTATTTTTTTGTTAATGCTGAAAATATTACATGGTCATCTTTGAATGCTCATAACTCGGGTATTTGATGTCGGATCATGGTCATTTTTGGCAAAAAATGAAATTTGCTGGCATGGCCATTTTTAAATGGCAATCTATAATTCTGATCTTAACGAGTCTAAAAAGGTATACCACTCAAAGATCGGACTTATTTTGGCCGAGATATGCAAGTTATGAAGCTCCAAAAATCTTATTTTTTTGTTAATGCTGAAAATATTACATGGTCATCTTTGAATGCTCATAACTCGGGTATTTGATGTCGGATCATGGTCATTTTTGGCAAAAAATGAAATTTGCTGGCATGGCCATTTTTAAATGGCAATCTATAATTCTGATCTTAACGAGTCTAAAAAAGGTATACCACTCAAAGATCGGACTTATTTTGGCCGAGATATGCAAGTTATGAAGCTCCAAAAATCTTATTTTTTTGTTAATGCTGAAAATATTACATGGTCATCTTTGAATGCTCATAACTCGGGTATTTGATGTCGGATCATGGTCATTTTTGGCAAAAAATGAAATTTGCTGGCATGGCCATTTTTAAATGGCAATCTATAATTCTGATCTTAACGAGTCTAAAAAGGTATACCACTCAAAGATCGGACTTATTTTGGCCGAGATATGCAAGTTATGAAGCTCCAAAAATCTTATTTTTTTGTTAATGCTGAAAATATTACATGGTCATCTTTGAATGCTCATAACTCGGGTATTTGATGTCGGATCATGGTCATTTTTGGCAAAAAATGAAATTTGCTGGCATGGCCATTTTTAAATGGCAATCTATAATTCTGATCTTAACGAGTCTAAAAAGGTATACCACTCAAAGATCGGACTTATTTTGGCCGAGATATGCAAGTTATGAAGCTCCAAAAATCTTATTTTTTTGTTAATGCTGAAAATATTACATGGTCATCTTTGAATGCTCATAACTCGGGTATTTGATGTCGGATCATGGTCATTTTTGGCAAAAAATGAAATTTGCTGGCATGGCCATTTTTAAATGGCAATCTATAATTCTGATCTTAACGAGTCTAAAAAGGTATACCACTCAAAGATCGGACTTATTTTGGCCGAGATATGCAAGTTATGAAGCTCCAAAAATCTTATTTTTTTGTTAATGCTGAAAATATTACATGGTCATCTTTGAATGCTCATAACTCGGGTATTTGATGTCGGATCATGGTCATTTTTGGCAAAAAATGAAATTTGCTGGCATGGCCATTTTTAAATGGCAATCTATAATTCTGATCTTAACGAGTCTAAAAAGGTATACCACTCAAAGATCGGACTTATTTTGGCCGAGATATGCAAGTTATGAAGCTCCAAAAATCTTATTTTTTTGTTAATGCTGAAAATATTACATGGTCATCTTTGAATGCTCATAACTCGGGTATTTGATGTCGGATCATGGTCATTTTTGGCAAAAAATGAAATTTGCTGGCATGGCCATTTTTAAATGGCAATCTATAATTCTGATCTTAACGAGTCTAAAAAGGTATACCACTCAAAGATCGGACTTATTTTGGCCGAGATATGCAAGTTATGAAGCTCCAAAAATCTTATTTTTTTGTTAATGCTGAAAATATTACATGGTCATCTTTGAATGCTCATAACTCGGGTATTTGATGTCGGATCATGGTCATTTTTGGCAAAAAATTAAATTTGCTGGCATGGCCATTTTTAAATGGCAATCTATAATTCTGATCTTAACGAGTCTAAAAAGGTATACCACTCAAAGATCGGACTTATTTTGGCCGAGATATGCAAGTTATGAAGCTCCAAAAAATCTTATTTTTTTGTTAATGCTGAAAATATTACATGGTCATCTTTGAATGCTCATAACTCGGGTATTTGATGTCGGATCATGGTCATTTTTGGCAAAAAATGAAATTTGCTGGCATGGCCATTTTTAAATGGCAATCTATAATTCTGATCTTAACGAGTCTAAAAAGGTATACCACTCAAAGATCGGACTTATTTTGGCCGAGATATGCAAGTTATGAAGCTCCAAAAATCTTATTTTTTTGTTAATGCTGAAAATATTACATGGTCATCTTTGAATGCTCATAACTCGGGTATTTGATGTCGGATCATGGTCATTTTTGGCAAAAAATGAAATTTGTCTGGCATGGCCATTTTTAAATGGCAATCTATAATTCTGATCTTAACGAGTCTAAAAAAGGTATACCACTCAAAGATCGGACTTATTTTGGCCGAGATATGCAAGTTATGAAGCTCCAAAAATCTTATTTTTTTGTTAATGCTGAAAATATTACATGGTCATCTTTGAATGCTCATAACTCGGGTATTTGATGTCGGATCATGGTCATTTTTGGCAAAAAATGAAATTTGCTGGCATGGCCATTTTTAAATGGCAATCTATAATTCTGATCTTAACGAGTCTAAAAAGGTATACCACTCAAAGATCGGACTTATTTTGGCCGAGATATGCAAGTTATGAAGCTCCAAAAATCTTATTTTTTTGTTAATGCTGAAAATATTACATGGTCATCTTTGAATGCTCATAACTCGGGTATTTGATGTCGGATCATGGTCATTTTTGGCAAAAAATGAAATTTGCTGGCATGGCCATTTTTAAATGGCAATCTATAATTCTGATCTTAACGAGTCTAAAAAGGTATACCACTCAAAGATCGGACTTATTTTGGCCGAGATATGCAAGTTATGAAGCTCCAAAAATCTTATTTTTTTGTTAATGCTGAAAATATTACATGGTCATCTTTGAATGCTCATAACTCGGGTATTTGATGTCGGATCATGGTCATTTTTGGCAAAAAATGAAATTTGCTGGCATGGCCATTTTTAAATGGCAATCTATAATTCTGATCTTAACGAGTCTAAAAAGGTATACCACTCAAAGATCGGACTTATTTTGGCCGAGATATGCAAGTTATGAAGCTCCAAAAATCTTATTTTTTTGTTAATGCTGAAAATATTACATGGTCATCTTTGAATGCTCATAACTCGGGTATTTGATGTCGGATCATGGTCATTTTTGGCAAAAAATTAAATTTGCTGGCATGGCCATTTTTAAATGGCAATCTATAATTCTGATCTTAACGAGTCTAAAAAGGTATACCACTCAAAGATCGGACTTATTTTGGCCGAGATATGCAAGTTATGAAGCTCCAAAAATCTTATTTTTTTGTTAATGCTGAAAATATTACATGGTCATCTTTGAATGCTCATAACTCGGGTATTTGATGTCGGATCATGGTCATTTTTGGCAAAAAATGAAATTTGCTGGCATGGCCATTTTTAAATGGCAATCTATAATTCTGATCTTAACGAGTCTAAAAAGGTATACCACTCAAAGATCGGACTTATTTTGGCCGAGATATGCAAGTTATGAAGCTCCAAAAATCTTATTTTTTTGTTAATGCTGAAAATATTACATGGTCATCTTTGAATGCTCATAACTCGGGTATTTGATGTCGGATCATGGTCATTTTTGGCAAAAAATGAAATTTGCTGGCATGGCCATTTTTAAATGGCAATCTATAATTCTGATCTTAACGAGTCTAAAAAGGTATACCACTCAAAGATCGGACTTATTTTGGCCGAGATATGCAAGTTATGAAGCTCCAAAAATCTTATTTTTTTGTTAATGCTGAAAATATTACATGGTCATCTTTGAATGCTCATAACTCGGGTATTTGATGTCGGATCATGGTCATTTTTGGCAAAAAATGAAATTTGCTGGCATGGCCATTTTTAAATGGCAATCTATAATTCTGATCTTAACGAGTCTAAAAAGGTATACCACTCAAAGATCGGACTTATTTTGGCCGAGATATGCAAGTTATGAAGCTCCAAAAATCTTATTTTTTTGTTAATGCTGAAAATATTACATGGTCATCTTTGAATGCTCATAACTCGGGTATTTGATGTCGGATCATGGTCATTTTTGGCAAAAAATGAAATTTGCTGGCATGGCCATTTTTAAATGGCAATCTATAATTCTGATCTTAACGAGTCTAAAAAGGTATACCACTCAAAGATCGGACTTATTTTGGCCGAGATATGCAAGTTATGAAGCTCCAAAAATCTTATTTTTTTGTTAATGCTGAAAATATTACATGGTCATCTTTGAATGCTCATAACTCGGGTATTTGATGTCGGATCATGGTCATTTTTGGCAAAAAATGAAATTTGCTGGCATGGCCATTTTTAAATGGCAATCTATAATTCTGATCTTAACGAGTCTAAAAAGGTATACCACTCAAAGATCGGACTTATTTTGGCCGAGATATGCAAGTTATGAAGCTCCAAAAATCTTATTTTTTTGTTAATGCTGAAAATATTACATGGTCATCTTTGAATGCTCATAACTCGGGTATTTGATGTCGGATCATGGTCATTTTTGGCAAAAAATGAAATTTGCTGGCATGGCCATTTTTAAATGGCAATCTATAATTCTGATCTTAACGAGTCTAAAAAGGTATACCACTCAAAGATCGGACTTATTTTTGGCCGAGATATGCAAGTTATGAAGCTCCAAAAATCTTATTTTTTTGTTAATGCTGAAAATATTACATGGTCATCTTTGAATGCTCATAACTCGGGTATTTGATGTCGGATCATGGTCATTTTTGGCAAAAAATGAAATTTGCTGGCATGGCCATTTTTAAATGGCAATCTATAATTCTGATCTTAACGAGTCTAAAAAGGTATACCACTCAAAGATCGGACTTATTTTGGCCGAGATATGCAAGTTATGAAGCTCCAAAAATCTTATTTTTTTGTTAATGCTGAAAATATTACATGGTCATCTTTGAATGCTCATAACTCGGGTATTTGATGTCGGATCATGGTCATTTTTGGCAAAAAATGAAATTTGCTGGCATGGCCATTTTTAAATGGCAATCTATAATTCTGATCTTAACGAGTCTAAAAAGGTATACCACTCAAAGATCGGACTTATTTTGGCCGAGATATGCAAGTTATGAAGCTCCAAAAATCTTATTTTTTTGTTAATGCTGAAAATATTACATGGTCATCTTTGAATGCTCATAACTCGGGTATTTGATGTCGGATCATGGTCATTTTTGGCAAAAAATGAAATTTGCTGGCATGGCCATTTTTAAATGGCAATCTATAATTCTGATCTTAACGAGTCTAAAAAAGGTATACCACTCAAAGATCGGACTTATTTTGGCCGAGATATGCAAGTTATGAAGCTCCAAAAATCTTATTTTTTTGTTAATGCTGAAAATATTACATGGTCATCTTTGAATGCTCATAACTCGGGTATTTGATGTCGGATCATGGTCATTTTTGGCAAAAAATGAAATTTGCTGGCATGGCCATTTTTAAATGGCAATCTATAATTCTGATCTTAACGAGTCTAAAAAGGTATACCACTCAAAGATCGGACTTATTTTGGCCGAGATATGCAAGTTATGAAGCTCCAAAAATCTTATTTTTTTGTTAATGCTGAAAATATTACATGGTCATCTTTGAATGCTCATAACTCGGGTATTTGATGTCGGATCATGGTCATTTTTGGCAAAAAATGAAATTTGCTGGCATGGCCATTTTTAAATGGCAATCTATAATTCTGATCTTAACGAGTCTAAAAAGGTATACCACTCAAAGATCGGACTTATTTTGGCCGAGATATGCAAGTTATGAAGCTCCAAAAATCTTATTTTTTTGTTAATGCTGAAAATATTACATGGTCATCTTTGAATGCTCATAACTCGGGTATTTGATGTCGGATCATGGTCATTTTTGGCAAAAAATTAAATTTGCTGGCATGGCCATTTTTAAATGGCAATCTATAATTCTGATCTTAACGAGTCTAAAAAGGTATACCACTCAAAGATCGGACTTATTTTGGCCGAGATATGCAAGTTATGAAGCTCCAAAAATCTTATTTTTTTGTTAATGCTGAAAATATTACATGGTCATCTTTGAATGCTCATAACTCGGGTATTTGATGTCGGATCATGGTCATTTTTGGCAAAAAATGAAATTTGCTGGCATGGCCATTTTTAAATGGCAATCTATAATTCTGATCTTAACGAGTCTAAAAAGGTATACCACTCAAAGATCGGACTTATTTTGGCCGAGATATGCAAGTTATGAAGCTCCAAAAATCTTATTTTTTTGTTAATGCTGAAAATATTACATGGTCATCTTTGAATGCTCATAACTCGGGTATTTGATGTCGGATCATGGTCATTTTTGGCAAAAAATGAAATTTGCTGGCATGGCCATTTTTAAATGGCAATCTATAATTCTGATCTTAACGAGTCTAAAAAGGTATACCACTCAAAGATCGGACTTATTTTGGCCGAGATATGCAAGTTATGAAGCTCCAAAAATCTTATTTTTTTGTTAATGCTGAAAATATTACATGGTCATCTTTGAATGCTCATAACTCGGGTATTTGATGTCGGATCATGGTCATTTTTGGCAAAAAATGAAATTTGCTGGCATGGCCATTTTTAAATGGCAATCTATAATTCTGATCTTAACGAGTCTAAAAAGGTATACCACTCAAAGATCGGACTTATTTTGGCCGAGATATGCAAGTTATGAAGCTCCAAAAATCTTATTTTTTTGTTAATGCTGAAAATATTACATGGTCATCTTTGAATGCTCATAACTCGGGTATTTGATGTCGGATCATGGTCATTTTTGGCAAAAAATGAAATTTGCTGGCATGGCCATTTTTAAATGGCAATCTATAATTCTGATCTTAACGAGTCTAAAAAGGTATACCACTCAAAGATCGGACTTATTTTGGCCGAGATATGCAAGTTATGAAGCTCCAAAAATCTTATTTTTTTGTTAATGCTGAAAATATTACATGGTCATCTTTGAATGCTCATAACTCGGGTATTTGATGTCGGATCATGGTCATTTTTGGCAAAAAATGAAATTTGCTGGCATGGCCATTTTTAAATGGCAATCTATAATTCTGATCTTAACGAGTCTAAAAAGGTATACCACTCAAAGATCGGACTTATTTTGGCCGAGATATGCAAGTTATGAAGCTCCAAAAATCTTATTTTTTTGTTAATGCTGAAAATATTACATGGTCATCTTTGAATGCTCATAACTCGGGTATTTGATGTCGGATCATGGTCATTTTTGGCAAAAAATGAAATTTGCTGGCATGGCCATTTTTAAATGGCAATCTATAATTCTGATCTTAACGAGTCTAAAAAGGTATACCACTCAAAGATCGGACTTATTTTGGCCGAGATATGCAAGTTATGAAGCTCCAAAAATCTTATTTTTTTGTTAATGCTGAAAATATTACATGGTCATCTTTGAATGCTCATAACTCGGGTATTTGATGTCGGATCATGGTCATTTTTGGCAAAAAATGAAATTTGCTGGCATGGCCATTTTTAAATGGCAATCTATAATTCTGATCTTAACGAGTCTAAAAAGGTATACCACTCAAAGATCGGACTTATTTTGGCCGAGATATGCAAGTTATGAAGCTCCAAAAATCTTATTTTTTTGTTAATGCTGAAAATATTACATGGTCATCTTTGAATGCTCATAACTCGGGTATTTGATGTCGGATCATGGTCATTTTTGGCAAAAAATGAAATTTGCTGGCATGGCCATTTTTAAATGGCAATCTATAATTCTGATCTTAACGAGTCTAAAAAGGTATACCACTCAAAGATCGGACTTATTTTGGCCGAGATATGCAAGTTATGAAGCTCCAAAAATCTTATTTTTTTGTTAATGCTGAAAATATTACATGGTCATCTTTGAATGCTCATAACTCGGGTATTTGATGTCGGATCATGGTCATTTTTGGCAAAAAATGAAATTTGCTGGCATGGCCATTTTTAAATGGCAATCTATAATTCTGATCTTAACGAGTCTAAAAAGGTATACCACTCAAAGATCGGACTTATTTTGGCCGAGATATGCAAGTTATGAAGCTCCAAAAATCTTATTTTTTTGTTAATGCTGAAAATATTACATGGTCATCTTTGAATGCTCATAACTCGGGTATTTGATGTCGGATCATGGTCATTTTTGGCAAAAAATGAAATTTGCTGGCATGGCCATTTTTAAATGGCAATCTATAATTCTGATCTTAACGAGTCTAAAAAGGTATACCACTCAAAGATCGGACTTATTTTGGCCGAGATATGCAAGTTATGAAGCTCCAAAAATCTTATTTTTTTGTTAATGCTGAAAATATTACATGGTCATCTTTGAATGCTCATAACTCGGGTATTTGATGTCGGATCATGGTCATTTTTGGCAAAAAATGAAATTTGCTGGCATGGCCATTTTTAAATGGCAATCTATAATTCTGATCTTAACGAGTCTAAAAAGGTATACCACTCAAAGATCGGACTTATTTTGGCCGAGATATGCAAGTTATGAAGCTCCAAAAATCTTATTTTTTTGTTAATGCTGAAAATATTACATGGTCATCTTTGAATGCTCATAACTCGGGTATTTGATGTCGGATCATGGTCATTTTTGGCAAAAAATGAAATTTGCTGGCATGGCCATTTTTAAATGGCAATCTATAATTCTGATCTTAACGAGTCTAAAAAGGTATACCACTCAAAGATCGGACTTATTTTGGCCGAGATATGCAAGTTATGAAGCTCCAAAAATCTTATTTTTTTGTTAATGCTGAAAATATTACATGGTCATCTTTGAATGCTCATAACTCGGGTATTTGATGTCGGATCATGGTCATTTTTGGCAAAAAATTAAATTTGCTGGCATGGCCATTTTTAAATGGCAATCTATAATTCTGATCTTAACGAGTCTAAAAAGGTATACCACTCAAAGATCGGACTTATTTTGGCCGAGATATGCAAGTTATGAAGCTCCAAAAATCTTATTTTTTTGTTAATGCTGAAAATATTACATGGTCATCTTTGAATGCTCATAACTCGGGTATTTGATGTCGGATCATGGTCATTTTTGGCAAAAAATGAAATTTGCTGGCATGGCCATTTTTAAATGGCAATCTATAATTCTGATCTTAACGAGTCTAAAAAGGTATACCACTCAAAGATCGGACTTATTTTGGCCGAGATATGCAAGTTATGAAGCTCCAAAAATCTTATTTTTTTGTTAATGCTGAAAATATTACATGGTCATCTTTGAATGCTCATAACTCGGGTATTTGATGTCGGATCATGGTCATTTTTGGCAAAAAATGAAATTTGCTGGCATGGCCATTTTTAAATGGCAATCTATAATTCTGATCTTAACGAGTCTAAAAAGGTATACCACTCAAAGATCGGACTTATTTTGGCCGAGATATGCAAGTTATGAAGCTCCAAAAATCTTATTTTTTTGTTAATGCTGAAAATATTACATGGTCATCTTTGAATGCTCATAACTCGGGTATTTGATGTCGGATCATGGTCATTTTTGGCAAAAAATGAAATTTGCTGGCATGGCCATTTTTAAATGGCAATCTATAATTCTGATCTTAACGAGTCTAAAAAGGTATACCACTCAAAGATCGGACTTATTTTGGCCGAGATATGCAAGTTATGAAGCTCCAAAAATCTTATTTTTTTGTTAATGCTGAAAATATTACATGGTCATCTTTGAATGCTCATAACTCGGGTATTTGATGTCGGATCATGGTCATTTTTGGCAAAAAATGAAATTTGCTGGCATGGCCATTTTTAAATGGCAATCTATAATTCTGATCTTAACGAGTCTAAAAAGGTATACCACTCAAAGATCGGACTTATTTTGGCCGAGATATGCAAGTTATGAAGCTCCAAAAATCTTATTTTTTTGTTAATGCTGAAAATATTACATGGTCATCTTTGAATGCTCATAACTCGGGTATTTGATGTCGGATCATGGTCATTTTTGGCAAAAAATTAAATTTGCTGGCATGGCCATTTTTAAATGGCAATCTATAATTCTGATCTTAACGAGTCTAAAAAGGTATACCACTCAAAGATCGGACTTATTTTGGCCGAGATATGCAAGTTATGAAGCTCCAAAAATCTTATTTTTTTGTTAATGCTGAAAATATTACATGGTCATCTTTGAATGCTCATAACTCGGGTATTTGATGTCGGATCATGGTCATTTTTGGCAAAAATTAAATTTGCTGGCATGGCCATTTTTAAATGGCAATCTATAATTCTGATCTTAACGAGTCTAAAAAGGTATACCACTCAAAGATCGGACTTATTTTGGCCGAGATATGCAAGTTATGAAGCTCCAAAAATCTTATTTTTTTGTTAATGCTGAAAATATTACATGGTCATCTTTGAATGCTCATAACTCGGGTATTTGATGTCGGATCATGGTCATTTTTGGCAAAAAATGAAATTTGCTGGCATGGCCATTTTTAAATGGCAATCTATAATTCTGATCTTAACGAGTCTAAAAAGGTATACCACTCAAAGATCGGACTTATTTTGGCCGAGATATGCAAGTTATGAAGCTCCAAAAATCTTATTTTTTTGTTAATGCTGAAAATATTACATGGTCATCTTTGAATGCTCATAACTCGGGTATTTGATGTCGGATCATGGTCATTTTTGGCAAAAAATGAAATTTGCTGGCATGGCCATTTTTAAATGGCAATCTATAATTCTGATCTTAACGAGTCTAAAAAGGTATACCACTCAAAGATCGGACTTATTTTGGCCGAGATATGCAAGTTATGAAGCTCCAAAAATCTTATTTTTTTGTTAATGCTGAAAATATTACATGGTCATCTTTGAATGCTCATAACTCGGGTATTTGATGTCGGATCATGGTCATTTTTGGCAAAAAATGAAATTTGCTGGCATGGCCATTTTTAAATGGCAATCTATAATTCTGATCTTAACGAGTCTAAAAAGGTATACCACTCAAAGATCGGACTTATTTTGGCCGAGATATGCAAGTTATGAAGCTCCAAAAATCTTATTTTTTTGTTAATGCTGAAAATATTACATGGTCATCTTTGAATGCTCATAACTCGGGTATTTGATGTCGGATCATGGTCATTTTTGGCAAAAAATGAAATTTGCTGGCATGGCCATTTTTAAATGGCAATCTATAATTCTGATCTTAACGAGTCTAAAAAGGTATACCACTCAAAGATCGGACTTATTTTGGCCGAGATATGCAAGTTATGAAGCTCCAAAAATCTTATTTTTTTGTTAATGCTGAAAATATTACATGGTCATCTTTGAATGCTCATAACTCGGGTATTTGATGTCGGATCATGGTCATTTTTGGCAAAAAATGAAATTTGCTGGCATGGCCATTTTTAAATGGCAATCTATAATTCTGATCTTAACGAGTCTAAAAAGGTATACCACTCAAAGATCGGACTTATTTTGGCCGAGATATGCAAGTTATGAAGCTCCAAAAATCTTATTTTTTTGTTAATGCTGAAAATATTACATGGTCATCTTTGAATGCTCATAACTCGGGTATTTGATGTCGGATCATGGTCATTTTTGGCAAAAAATGAAATTTGCTGGCATGGCCATTTTTAAATGGCAATCTATAATTCTGATCTTAACGAGTCTAAAAAGGTATACCACTCAAAGATCGGACTTATTTTGGCCGAGATATGCAAGTTATGAAGCTCCAAAAATCTTATTTTTTTGTTAATGCTGAAAATATTACATGGTCATCTTTGAATGCTCATAACTCGGGTATTTGATGTCGGATCATGGTCATTTTTGGCAAAAAATGAAATTTGCTGGCATGGCCATTTTTAAATGGCAATCTATAATTCTGATCTTAACGAGTCTAAAAAGGTATACCACTCAAAGATCGGACTTATTTTGGCCGAGATATGCAAGTTATGAAGCTCCAAAAATCTTATTTTTTTGTTAATGCTGAAAATATTACATGGTCATCTTTGAATGCTCATAACTCGGGTATTTGATGTCGGATCATGGTCATTTTTGGCAAAAAATGAAATTTGCTGGCATGGCCATTTTTAAATGGCAATCTATAATTCTGATCTTAACGAGTCTAAAAAGGTATACCACTCAAAGATCGGACTTATTTTGGCCGAGATATGCAAGTTATGAAGCTCCAAAAATCTTATTTTTTTGTTAATGCTGAAAATATTACATGGTCATCTTTGAATGCTCATAACTCGGGTATTTGATGTCGGATCATGGTCATTTTTGGCAAAAAATTAAATTTGCTGGCATGGCCATTTTTAAATGGCAATCTATAATTCTGATCTTAACGAGTCTAAAAAGGTATACCACTCAAAGATCGGACTTATTTTGGCCGAGATATGCAAGTTATGAAGCTCCAAAAATCTTATTTTTTTGTTAATGCTGAAAATATTACATGGTCATCTTTGAATGCTCATAACTCGGGTATTTGATGTCGGATCATGGTCATTTTTGGCAAAAAATGAAATTTGCTGGCATGGCCATTTTTAAATGGCAATCTATAATTCTGATCTTAACGAGTCTAAAAAGGTATACCACTCAAAGATCGGACTTATTTTGGCCGAGATATGCAAGTTATGAAGCTCCAAAAATCTTATTTTTTTGTTAATGCTGAAAATATTACATGGTCATCTTTGAATGCTCATAACTCGGGTATTTGATGTCGGATCATGGTCATTTTTGGCAAAAAATTAAATTTGCTGGCATGGCCATTTTTAAATGGCAATCTATAATTCTGATCTTAACGAGTCTAAAAAGGTATACCACTCAAAGATCGGACTTATTTTGGCCGAGATATGCAAGTTATGAAGCTCCAAAAATCTTATTTTTTTGTTAATGCTGAAAATATTACATGGTCATCTTTGAATGCTCATAACTCGGGTATTTGATGTCGGATCATGGTCATTTTTGGCAAAAAATGAAATTTGCTGGCATGGCCATTTTTAAATGGCAATCTATAATTCTGATCTTAACGAGTCTAAAAAGGTATACCACTCAAAGATCGGACTTATTTTGGCCGAGATATGCAAGTTATGAAGCTCCAAAAATCTTATTTTTTTGTTAATGCTGAAAATATTACATGGTCATCTTTGAATGCTCATAACTCGGGTATTTGATGTCGGATCATGGTCATTTTTGGCAAAAAATTAAATTTGCTGGCATGGCCATTTTTAAATGGCAATCTATAATTCTGATCTTAACGAGTCTAAAAAGGTATACCACTCAAAGATCGGACTTATTTTGGCCGAGATATGCAAGTTATGAAGCTCCAAAAATCTTATTTTTTTGTTAATGCTGAAAATATTACATGGTCATCTTTGAATGCTCATAACTCGGGTATTTGATGTCGGATCATGGTCATTTTTGGCAAAAAATGAAATTTGCTGGCATGGCCATTTTTAAATGGCAATCTATAATTCTGATCTTAACGAGTCTAAAAAGGTATACCACTCAAAGATCGGACTTATTTTGGCCGAGATATGCAAGTTATGAAGCTCCAAAAATCTTATTTTTTTGTTAATGCTGAAAATATTACATGGTCATCTTTGAATGCTCATAACTCGGGTATTTGATGTCGGATCATGGTCATTTTTGGCAAAAAATGAAATTTGCTGGCATGGCCATTTTTAAATGGCAATCTATAATTCTGATCTTAACGAGTCTAAAAAAGGTATACCACTCAAAGATCGGACTTATTTTGGCCGAGATATGCAAGTTATGAAGCTCCAAAAATCTTATTTTTTTGTTAATGCTGAAAATATTACATGGTCATCTTTGAATGCTCATAACTCGGGTATTTGATGTCGGATCATGGTCATTTTTGGCAAAAAATGAAATTTGCTGGCATGGCCATTTTTAAATGGCAATCTATAATTCTGATCTTAACGAGTCTAAAAAGGTATACCACTCAAAGATCGGACTTATTTTGGCCGAGATATGCAAGTTATGAAGCTCCAAAAATCTTATTTTTTTGTTAATGCTGAAAATATTACATGGTCATCTTTGAATGCTCATAACTCGGGTATTTGATGTCGGATCATGGTCATTTTTGGCAAAAAATTAAATTTGCTGGCATGGCCATTTTTAAATGGCAATCTATAATTCTGATCTTAACGAGTCTAAAAAGGTATACCACTCAAAGATCGGACTTATTTTGGCCGAGATATGCAAGTTATGAAGCTCCAAAAATCTTATTTTTTTGTTAATGCTGAAAATATTACATGGTCATCTTTGAATGCTCATAACTCGGGTATTTGATGTCGGATCATGGTCATTTTTGGCAAAAAATGAAATTTGCTGGCATGGCCATTTTTAAATGGCAATCTATAATTCTGATCTTAACGAGTCTAAAAAGGTATACCACTCAAAGATCGGACTTATTTTGGCCGAGATATGCAAGTTATGAAGCTCCAAAAATCTTATTTTTTTGTTAATGCTGAAAATATTACATGGTCATCTTTGAATGCTCATAACTCGGGTATTTGATGTCGGATCATGGTCATTTTTGGCAAAAAATGAAATTTGCTGGCATGGCCATTTTTAAATGGCAATCTATAATTCTGATCTTAACGAGTCTAAAAAGGTATACCACTCAAAGATCGGACTTATTTTGGCCGAGATATGCAAGTTATGAAGCTCCAAAAATCTTATTTTTTTGTTAATGCTGAAAATATTACATGGTCATCTTTGAATGCTCATAACTCGGGTATTTGATGTCGGATCATGGTCATTTTTGGCAAAAAATTAAATTTGCTGGCATGGCCATTTTTAAATGGCAATCTATAATTCTGATCTTAACGAGTCTAAAAAGGTATACCACTCAAAGATCGGACTTATTTTGGCCGAGATATGCAAGTTATGAAGCTCCAAAAATCTTATTTTTTTGTTAATGCTGAAAATATTACATGGTCATCTTTGAATGCTCATAACTCGGGTATTTGATGTCGGATCATGGTCATTTTTGGCAAAAAATGAAATTTGCTGGCATGGCCATTTTTAAATGGCAATCTATAATTCTGATCTTAACGAGTCTAAAAAGGTATACCACTCAAAGATCGGACTTATTTTGGCCGAGATATGCAAGTTATGAAGCTCCAAAAATCTTATTTTTTTGTTAATGCTGAAAATATTACATGGTCATCTTTGAATGCTCATAACTCGGGTATTTGATGTCGGATCATGGTCATTTTTGGCAAAAAATGAAATTTGCTGGCATGGCCATTTTTAAATGGCAATCTATAATTCTGATCTTAACGAGTCTAAAAAGGTATACCACTCAAAGATCGGACTTATTTTGGCCGAGATATGCAAGTTATGAAGCTCCAAAAATCTTATTTTTTTGTTAATGCTGAAAATATTACATGGTCATCTTTGAATGCTCATAACTCGGGTATTTGATGTCGGATCATGGTCATTTTTGGCAAAAAATTAAATTTGCTGGCATGGCCATTTTTAAATGGCAATCTATAATTCTGATCTTAACGAGTCTAAAAAGGTATACCACTCAAAGATCGGACTTATTTTGGCCGAGATATGCAAGTTATGAAGCTCCAAAAATCTTATTTTTTTGTTAATGCTGAAAATATTACATGGTCATCTTTGAATGCTCATAACTCGGGTATTTGATGTCGGATCATGGTCATTTTTGGCAAAAAATTAAATTTGCTGGCATGGCCATTTTTAAATGGCAATCTATAATTCTGATCTTAACGAGTCTAAAAAGGTATACCACTCAAAGATCGGACTTATTTTGGCCGAGATATGCAAGTTATGAAGCTCCAAAAATCTTATTTTTTTGTTAATGCTGAAAATATTACATGGTCATCTTTGAATGCTCATAACTCGGGTATTTGATGTCGGATCATGGTCATTTTTGGCAAAAAATGAAATTTGCTGGCATGGCCATTTTTAAATGGCAATCTATAATTCTGATCTTAACGAGTCTAAAAAGGTATACCACTCAAAGATCGGACTTATTTTGGCCGAGATATGCAAGTTATGAAGCTCCAAAAATCTTATTTTTTTGTTAATGCTGAAAATATTACATGGTCATCTTTGAATGCTCATAACTCGGGTATTTGATGTCGGATCATGGTCATTTTTGGCAAAAAATGAAATTTGCTGGCATGGCCATTTTTAAATGGCAATCTATAATTCTGATCTTAACGAGTCTAAAAAAGGTATACCACTCAAAGATCGGACTTATTTTGGCCGAGATATGCAAGTTATGAAGCTCCAAAAATCTTATTTTTTTGTTAATGCTGAAAATATTACATGGTCATCTTTGAATGCTCATAACTCGGGTATTTGATGTCGGATCATGGTCATTTTTGGCAAAAAATGAAATTTGCTGGCATGGCCATTTTTAAATGGCAATCTATAATTCTGATCTTAACGAGTCTAAAAAGGTATACCACTCAAAGATCGGACTTATTTTGGCCGAGATATGCAAGTTATGAAGCTCCAAAAAATCTTATTTTTTTGTTAATGCTGAAAATATTACATGGTCATCTTTGAATGCTCATAACTCGGGTATTTGATGTCGGATCATGGTCATTTTTGGCAAAAAATGAAATTTGCTGGCATGGCCATTTTTAAATGGCAATCTATAATTCTGATCTTAACGAGTCTAAAAAGGTATACCACTCAAAGATCGGACTTATTTTGGCCGAGATATGCAAGTTATGAAGCTCCAAAAATCTTATTTTTTTGTTAATGCTGAAAATATTACATGGTCATCTTTGAATGCTCATAACTCGGGTATTTGATGTCGGATCATGGTCATTTTTGGCAAAAAATGAAATTTGCTGGCATGGCCATTTTTAAATGGCAATCTATAATTCTGATCTTAACGAGTCTAAAAAGGTATACCACTCAAAGATCGGACTTATTTTGGCCGAGATATGCAAGTTATGAAGCTCCAAAAATCTTATTTTTTTGTTAATGCTGAAAATATTACATGGTCATCTTTGAATGCTCATAACTCGGGTATTTGATGTCGGATCATGGTCATTTTTGGCAAAAAATGAAATTTGCTGGCATGGCCATTTTTAAATGGCAATCTATAATTCTGATCTTAACGAGTCTAAAAAGGTATACCACTCAAAGATCGGACTTATTTTGGCCGAGATATGCAAGTTATGAAGCTCCAAAAATCTTATTTTTTTGTTAATGCTGAAAATATTACATGGTCATCTTTGAATGCTCATAACTCGGGTATTTGATGTCGGATCATGGTCATTTTTGGCAAAAAATGAAATTTGCTGGCATGGCCATTTTTAAATGGCAATCTATAATTCTGATCTTAACGAGTCTAAAAAGGTATACCACTCAAAGATCGGACTTATTTTGGCCGAGATATGCAAGTTATGAAGCTCCAAAAATCTTATTTTTTTGTTAATGCTGAAAATATTACATGGTCATCTTTGAATGCTCATAACTCGGGTATTTGATGTCGGATCATGGTCATTTTTGGCAAAAAATGAAATTTGCTGGCATGGCCATTTTTAAATGGCAATCTATAATTCTGATCTTAACGAGTCTAAAAAGGTATACCACTCAAAGATCGGACTTATTTTGGCCGAGATATGCAAGTTATGAAGCTCCAAAAATCTTATTTTTTTGTTAATGCTGAAAATATTACATGGTCATCTTTGAATGCTCATAACTCGGGTATTTGATGTCGGATCATGGTCATTTTTGGCAAAAAATTAAATTTGCTGGCATGGCCATTTTTAAATGGCAATCTATAATTCTGATCTTAACGAGTCTAAAAAGGTATACCACTCAAAGATCGGACTTATTTTGGCCGAGATATGCAAGTTATGAAGCTCCAAAAATCTTATTTTTTTGTTAATGCTGAAAATATTACATGGTCATCTTTGAATGCTCATAACTCGGGTATTTGATGTCGGATCATGGTCATTTTTGGCAAAAATTAAATTTGCTGGCATGGCCATTTTTAAATGGCAATCTATAATTCTGATCTTAACGAGTCTAAAAAGGTATACCACTCAAAGATCGGACTTATTTTGGCCGAGATATGCAAGTTATGAAGCTCCAAAAATCTTATTTTTTTGTTAATGCTGAAAATATTACATGGTCATCTTTGAATGCTCATAACTCGGGTATTTGATGTCGGATCATGGTCATTTTTGGCAAAAAATGAAATTTGCTGGCATGGCCATTTTTAAATGGCAATCTATAATTCTGATCTTAACGAGTCTAAAAAGGTATACCACTCAAAGATCGGACTTATTTTGGCCGAGATATGCAAGTTATGAAGCTCCAAAAATCTTATTTTTTTGTTAATGCTGAAAATATTACATGGTCATCTTTGAATGCTCATAACTCGGGTATTTGATGTCGGATCATGGTCATTTTTGGCAAAAAATGAAATTTGCTGGCATGGCCATTTTTAAATGGCAATCATAAATTCTGATCTTAACGAGTCTAAAAAGGTATACCACTCAAAGATCGGACTTATTTTGGCCGAGATATGCAAGTTATGAAGCTCCAAAAATCTTATTTTTTTGTTAATGCTGAAAATATTACATGGTCATCTTTGAATGCTCATAACTCGGGTATTTGATGTCGGATCATGGTCATTTTTGGCAAAAAATGAAATTTGCTGGCATGGCCATTTTTAAATGGCAATCTATAATTCTGATCTTAACGAGTCTAAAAAGGTATACCACTCAAAGATCGGACTTATTTTGGCCGAGATATGCAAGTTATGAAGCTCCAAAAATCTTATTTTTTTGTTAATGCTGAAAATATTACATGGTCATCTTTGAATGCTCATAACTCGGGTATTTGATGTCGGATCATGGTCATTTTTGGCAAAAAATGAAATTTGCTGGCATGGCCATTTTTAAATGGCAATCTATAATTCTGATCTTAACGAGTCTAAAAAGGTATACCACTCAAAGATCGGACTTATTTTGGCCGAGATATGCAAGTTATGAAGCTCCAAAAAATCTTATTTTTTTGTTAATGCTGAAAATATTACATGGTCATCTTTGAATGCTCATAACTCGGGTATTTGATGTCGGATCATGGTCATTTTTGGCAAAAAATGAAATTTGCTGGCATGGCCATTTTTAAATGGCAATCTATAATTCTGATCTTAACGAGTCTAAAAAGGTATACCACTCAAAGATCGGACTTATTTTGGCCGAGATATGCAAGTTATGAAGCTCCAAAAATCTTATTTTTTTGTTAATGCTGAAAATATTACATGGTCATCTTTGAATGCTCATAACTCGGGTATTTGATGTCGGATCATGGTCATTTTTTGGCAAAAAATGAAATTTGCTGGCATGGCCATTTTTAAATGGCAATCTTTAATTCTGATCTTAACGAGTCTAAAAAGGTATACCACTCAAAGATCGGACTTATTTTGGCCGAGATATGCAAGTTATGAAGCTCCAAAAATCTTATTTTTTTGTTAATGCTGAAAATATTACATGGTCATCTTTGAATGCTCATAACTCGGGTATTTGATGTCGGATCATGGTCATTTTTGGCAAAAAATGAAATTTGCTGGCATGGCCATTTTTAAATGGCAATCTATAATTCTGATCTTAACGAGTCTAAAAAGGTATACCACTCAAAGATCGGACTTATTTTTGGCCGAGATATGCAAGTTATGAAGCTCCAAAAATCTTATTTTTTTGTTAATGCTGAAAATATTACATGGTCATCTTTGAATGCTCATAACTCGGGTATTTGATGTCGGATCATGGTCATTTTTGGCAAAAAATGAAATTTGCTGGCATGGCCATTTTTAAATGGCAATCTATAATTCTGATCTTAACGAGTCTAAAAAGGTATACCACTCAAAGATCGGGACTTATTTTGGCCGAGATATGCAAGTTATGAAGCTCCAAAAATCTTATTTTTTTGTTAATGCTGAAAATATTACATGGTCATCTTTGAATGCTCATAACTCGGGTATTTGATGTCGGATCATGGTCATTTTTGGCAAAAAATTGAATTTGCTGGCATGGCCATTTTTAAATGGCAATCTATAATTCTGATCTTAACGAGTCTAAAAAGGTATACCACTCAAAGATCGGACTTATTTTGGCCGAGATATGCAAGTTATGAAGCTCCAAAAATCTTATTTTTTTGTTAATGCTGAAAATATTACATGGTCATCTTTGAATGCTCATAACTCGGGTATTTGATGTCGGATCATGGTCATTTTTGGCAAAAAATTAAATTTGCTGGCATGGCCATTTTTAAATGGCAATCTATAATTCTGATCTTAACGAGTCTAAAAAGGTATACCACTCAAAGATCGGACTTATTTTGGCCGAGATATGCAAGTTATGAAGCTCCAAAAATCTTATTTTTTTGTTAATGCTGAAAATATTACATGGTCATCTTTGAATGCTCATAACTCGGGTATTTGATGTCGGATCATGGTCATTTTTGGCAAAAAATTAAATTTGCTGGCATGGCCATTTTTAAATGGCAATCTATAATTCTGATCTTAACGAGTCTAAAAAGGTATACCACTCAAAGATTGGACTTATTTTGGCCGAGATATGCAAGTTATGAAGCTCCAAAAATCTAATTTTTTTGTTAATGCTGAAAATATTACATGGTCATCTTTGAATGCTCATAACTCGCGTATTTGATTTCGGATCATGGTCATTTTTGGCAAAAAATTAAATTTTCTGGCATGGCCATTTTTAAATGGCAATCTATAATTCTGATCTTAACGAGTCTAAAAGGTATACCACTCAAAGATCGGACTTATTTTGGCCGAGATATGCAAGTTAGCAAGCTCCAAAAATCTTATTTTTTTGTTAATGCTGAAAATATTACATGGTCATCTTTGAATGCTCATAACTCGGGTATTTGATGTCGGATCATGGTCATTTTTGGCAAAAAATGAAATTTGCTGGCATGGCAATTTTTAAATGGCAATCTATAATTCTGATCTTAACGAGTCTAAAAAGGTATAAGTTAACACAAACAAATCCAAATGTGTCGCAAGACCGGACGCTGACACGCTGACGCTGCAGAATAGCTGTGCGCTGCAACATAGTTGCCCGTGACACCCGACACCAACATGCGCACGCTGAGTGGCCAAACCAAAGCGGTCACGAGGCGCAATGTCAGCATTCTGTTGGTGCCGCTGCTTCGGACTCTGGGCGTCGAGGGATAGCTTTAAGACTTTGAATATTTAGTTTACAAGTAACAACCAAACGGCACCGTCGGCCGAATAAAGATCAACTCGTAACTCAGAATACCACTATTTCGTTAATTGACGCCCAACGAAAACTCGAACCCGCGATTTAAATAAAGATCTGTTTAACAACAGATAAGTAATAAATTCGCAAAATCCAACACAAAGTCGCCAAGCTTCGCTTGCGACAACGCACCAAAAAGTTAAATTCAATACTTCGAAAATTAACTAAACTAGTCGAGCCAACGCTACGATAAGTTTGTGCGAAACACAAAAAATAATAAACCGATTTATTATTAAAATTGTTACAAGTCGTCGAGCCAACGCCACGACAAGTTTGTAAAAAAAACAAAAGAAACAATAAATACAATTTATTGCCACAAGTCGTCGAGTTAACGCCACGACAAATTTGTACAAAACAGTTTAAATAAACAAAAGCTAACGCCACGTCAAACTAGTGCAAAACCAGAAACTAAATAAAACACGAAATATAAAAAAAACAAAACAAAAATTTGAATTCATCAAAGACAACGCTAAGAAGAAATCTGATGTCCAGCCAAAACGAACCACCCAGCGACCACCTTCCAGCAAAGTTTAGCAGAAGAATATTCATGTAAGTGAGAAGTTCATTTTGTTTACGAATAAAAATAAGTGTCATCCAGGGTATAGTGATAAAATTTATAATTTAAATAAAAATCAAATCTGTCATTGATAATCTGCTCATAAAAATCGAAGTAAACTGATAAAAAATACATACACAGAAGTTCCGTTACCTTCACCTCAATCTATGTATAGAAATCAAAGCATAACAAATAGTGATAGTGAAGAAGAATTGTTACCAAGTTATAGGGCAGCAAAATCAGAGCTAGAACAAATTAAAGTAACAAAAATGAATAACGAACAGCTTATTCAACTAATAGAAGCCGCCGTAAATGGGGCATTGGCACATCAGGAGGCAAGACATAATGAAGTACTAAATGAAATAAAAGAACAAATTCGTAGTGAAAAAATAAAAAACACACCAGAAATAGTAACATATGAACCAGCCAAAATTTTATCTGGGGTCATATGTAATGAACCCTTAGACATTGTTAAGTCCATACCACAGTTCGATGGCAACCAAGGAAATTATGTTTCTTGGCGGCAGGCTGCAATTGCAGCATATGAAATTTTCAAACCATATGACGGAAGCTCTCGGCATTATCAAGCAGTTGCAATCATACGCAACAAGATAGGTGGTTCAGCAGACGCAACATTAGCATCTTTTAACACTGTGTTAAATTTTAATGCAATTCTTGCCCGCCTAGACTTCACGTATGCGGACAAAACGCCGATTCGTGTTATCCAACAACAACTAGATACAATGCGGCAAGGCGAACTGCCCTTGTTAGTATATTTCGATGAGATCGAGAAAAAACTAACATTGCTAACAAATAAAACGATAATGTCCCACGATATGGCAACCGCAGCAGTTCTCAATGCAAAATTCAGAGACGATGCACTGCACACTTTCATATCCGGGTTAAAAAAATCTCTAAAGCAAGCAGTGTTTCCTGCCCAACCACGAGACCTGCCAACTGCCTTAGCATTAGCCCAAGAAGCGGAGGTGAGCAACGACCGGTATATGTTTGCAGCAAATTATGCCAAACATATGGACGAAAGGTCGCAAAAAACTGAAGGACATCGGTCCCAAGGGTGGCGACAGGGAAACCCACTTAATAATCCTCAAAACAACTCTCAAAGAAATCCTCAGAAAAACGGACACAACGTCCAAACAAACGACCATGTTCAGGGCTACTAGGGTAAAAATCCTCATTATATTAAGAATCAGGGAAACAGAAACCAAACCCAAAATAACAATGAAGCAAGTGGTTCAAAAAGGGGCAACGTTCAAAGACAAGGCTCAGAGCCGATGGAAGTTGACTCTTCACGTTTCAGACAGCCAATGAACCAAAGGGACCAATCTATGCGGACCGTGCAGAAAATAAACCATACGGACCAAGAACAGGACACCGAACAGGACTATGACGAGACAGCCGAATTTATAGCTGAAGAAATTGATGAGGAATTGTCTGATGCAGAATCGTGCAATTTTTTAGGGGAAACTCCCTACTCCCGTACATCACACGTACAGTAGCAGGAAGAAAGATTAGATTACTTTTAGATACAGGAGCCTCAAAAAATTACATTAAACCATTACAGGGGCTAGCTCACTTTGTACCAGTAGAGACCCCGTTCCAAGTAAAATCAATACACGGCCACACAAAAATAGAACAGAAATGCTTAGTACACATATTCAACACAAAAACACACTTTTTTATTTTACGCAATCTAAACGATTTCGACGGCATCATTGGGCTGGATTTATTAAAAAAAATCGATGCAACAATTACCTTTAAACGAGATAGAATCCAACATAAACATGGTTCAGAACCTATTTTGTTCACAAAATGCCAGAATGTTAACTTCATAAACATCGACGATACAAACGTACCGATCGCTGTTAAGGAAGATTTTAACAATATGATCAAACAAAGATCAAAAGCCTTTGCGAACCCCAATGAAGCCCTACCGTATAATATAAACACGGTGGCCACCATCCGCACTGATGGAGAACATGTTTACTCAAAACTCTATCCATACCCAATGGGTGTCTCCGACTTTGTCAATGCAGAAGTTAAACAACTTTTAGCAGATGGCATAATAAGACAGTCCACATCCCCCTACAATAACCCCATATGGGTAGTCGACAAAAAAGGTGTCGACGAACTCGGTCATAAGAAGAAAAGAATGGTAATTGATTTCCGAAAATTAAACCAACATACCATTGATGACAAGTATCCTATACCCTCCATTACTACAATATTATCAAACATAGGAAAGGCCCAATATTTCACAACATTAGATTTAAAGTCAGGCTTCCACCAGATAGAACTCACGGAAAGGGATAGAGAAAAGACGGCTTTTTCCGTAAACAATGGAAAGTACGAATTCTGCAGACTCCCCTTTGGACTTAAAAATGCCCCCAGTATATTTCAACGGGCAATTGATGATGTCCTACGAGAACAAATCGGAAAAACTTGTTACGTTTACGTTGATGACGTAATAATATTCTCTCCCAATAAAGAAGAACACGTCAAAGACGTTGACAGAGTCCTTAAGACACTGTACGACGCAGGCATGAGGGTCTCCCAAGAGAAGTCCAAATTTTTCAAAAAAAGTGTGGAATACTTGGGATTCGTAGTGTCAACTGGCGGTATCACAACCTCACCCGAAAAAATACAGGCAATAAAAAATTTCCAAACCCCGGCAACCTTATTCAATCTCAGATCATTTCTAGGTTTAACAAGTTACTACAGATGCTTTATTAAGGGATTCGCTACGATTGCAAAACCATTGACAGACATCTTAAAAGGTGAAAATGGCAAAATAGGTGCCAATCACTCAAAAAAGTAAAACTTGAGCTGACAACAGAACAAGTAAAAGCATTTGAAAAATTAAGAGACATCCTACAGTCAGAAGATGTTATGCTTACATATCCCGACTTTACCCAACCGTTCGATCTAACTACGGATGCTTCAGGACATGGCTTAGGAGCCGTGTTGTCACAGGGTAAACGTCCAATTACCATGATTTCTCGTGCACTACGCGGTAATGAGGTAACAATGGCTACAAATGAAAGAGAACTTCTTGCAATTGTGTGGGCATTACAAAATCTACGCAATTATCTCTACGGTGTTAGAAAACTAAACATTTTCACTGACCACCAGCCACTGACAAGCACCATGTCAGAGAAAAACCCAAACCCCCGCTTGAAAAGATGGAAAGCATTCGTAGATGAACACAACGCACAAGTGTTTTACAAACCAGGAAAAGAGAATTACGTAGCTGACGCCCTTTCACGACAACATATAAACGCCATAGAAAGTCTACCAGATTCAGATGTTGCTACTGTTCATAGCGAACAATCTCTTACCTATACCATAACAACAACCGATAAACCAGTTAACTGTTTTAGAAACCAAATCCTTATTGAACAAGCAGATTTTCACTCTGTAAAAACCCTCATACTCTTCAAGAATAAAATGAGACATATTGTTCGATTCTCAGATTACGAATCTCTATTACATACACTACATGATTTAATAAAAACAGATGTTGTGAACACAATATTATGCGAGCTCCCAATATTCGCTAAAATCCAGCATAAGTTAGTCGAGTCATTTCCGTCAACCACATTTAGACATTCCAAATATCTCGTGGTAGACATAACCAACCGAACCGAACAGAGAGAAATTATGACAGTCGAACACAATAGAGCCCATAGAGCAGCACAAGAAAACATGAAACAAGTACTTCGTGATTATTTTTTCCCAAAAATGGGTCACTTAGCAGCAGAAATAGCCGCAAACTGCAAGACTTGTTCCATGTCAAAATATAACCGCCATCCCGTAAAGCAAGCCTTGGGAAAAACCCCAGTCCCATCCTATACTGGAGAGATTCTCCATATAGACATTTTTTCCACTGACAAAAGAGTTTTTTGACATGCATTGATAAATTTTCAAAATTTGCTATAGTTCAACCAGTTGATACACGAGCAATCGTAGATATCAAGGTACCAATACTACAACTAATAAACATATTCCCTAAAGTAAAAAACATATACTGTGACAACGAAAAATCATTTAATTCCGAAACCATAAAGTCTTTAACAAACTATTTTGGAATCCAAATATCCAACACACCTCCTTTACACAGCACCTCAAATGGGCAAGTCGAAAGATTTCATAGCACCCTTACAGAAATTGCACGCTGCATGAAAAACGCTAGACAACTAAACGATACCGTAGATACCATCCTTCTCTCAACAATTGAGTACAATAGAACAATTCACTCGGTTACAGATAAAAAACCTATCGAAATCGTACATGCAAACCCAGTAGAATTTGAAGCGGAAATCAGGGAGAAAATTCAAGAAGCTCAGGAAAAAAAATTAAAACAAACAAACGCAAACAGAAACAACAGGGTGTACCAAGTAGGGGACAAAGTATGGCTAAAAGCGAACAAGCGACTAGGAAACAAGCTAACACCACTATGCTCAGAGGAAGTTATAGAGGCTGTCCTAGGCACGACAGTTCTTATAAAGGGGAGGGTGGTCCATAAGGACAACATCAAGTAATGTGGCCTTCTTCTACATTTTTAATATTTTAAGTATTAAGTTATAATTCAATAAAAGTTCTTTAAATTTTACTTTATAGATTAAGACAGCTACTGTTTACAATACTTTTGACGAACCTCACTTTGGTTACCGACGCTCTGAAACTTAATGACTACTCACACTCAGACCACATACCCATAGTGGACGGCGACGTGACAATATGGGACGAATATGGGTATTTAGGACATACAACTAACGTGACATCGTACAGAATCTACGCGGACGAGACCAGACATACCTTAGACTTTTTCGTTAAAGAACACATGAGACAGATACTTACCACGGACCTCGGACGCATAGAAACGCTACTGGCTACTATTAGAGTTCATCACCGACATACCCGTAGTATAAATATATTAGGAACAGCACTAAAAGTTATAGCAGGAAACCCAGATTTTAATGACTGGGATCAAATCAGATTCAAACAGGGACAATTAGTAGATTCAGTAAATGATCAGATAGAAATAAATACTAAAGTTCAAGTTCAGCTTAATCAAATTACAAATAATATTCAAAAAATTGAGGGTTTAGACACGGAACATCTGTATGAAACCATTTTAGCTAAAAACAGAATAATAATAACAGATTTGGAAAATTTAATACTTGCCATAACTTTATCAAAAATAAATGTGATCAGCCCTGTCATCCTGGATGATATCGATGTTAACGAAATAACAAATGAACACCTCACAAACGTTAGCATATCCGATATTTTAGAAGTAGCTAATATTAAAACATTTCAGAATGAAAATTTACTGTACTTCCTTATTAAATTTCCGAAACCTAAAAAGACTTGCAAAAAAATTAAAGTTTATCCAGTTCAGCGAGATAGTAGAATTCTAGATTTCGAAGATGGAAATACGGTCGCTGAGTGTGGTACGAAGGCCTTTGCTGTCAACGAATGCGACTCATCTGTGGGCACCACTTTCTGCAAAAGATCAAAAACCTCAACTTGTGCCCAGCAGCTGATAGCCGGAACTGTCGCACAATGCTATACCCAACCGGGCCATCTAGACCCAGTTACCGTGATCGACGAAGGAATGATTATCATCAATGACGCAACCATTGACGTCATAGATGAAAACGAGGTCAGCCAGCAGATATCCGGAACTTACTTATTAACATTCCAAGACAAGGCCTCCCTGAACGGAACGCTATACGTCACCCATTACAAAATGTTGAGAAAAAAACCCGCAGTATCAGCCTTGACCCAAGTCAATATCACCAAACATCTCGAACGACTCAGTTTATCTTTCATCCACGACCTAAGCATGAAGAATCTTTTACACATAAGTAATCTACAAACTAAACTACTTTCAAGACCGATTCTAAGCAGCTGTGTCACTCTGATCATCGTCTGCACTATTTACATCATTACTCATCGTATTCGTCGACGTCTGAAGATCAGACGCCAAACCAAGCTGGCGGAAAAGTTAAAACTATCTTTCCAGAAACCCGAGGACGGCCTTAATCTAAGTAGGGGAGGAGTTAACACAAACAAATCCAAATGTGTCGCAAGACCGGACGCTGACACGCTGACGCTGCAGAATAGCTGTGCGCTGCAACATAGTTGCCCGTGACACCCGACACCAACATGCGCACGCTGAGTGGCCAAACCAAGAGCGGTCACGAGGCGCAATGTCAGCATTCTGTTGGTGCCGCTGCTTCGGACTCTGGGCGTCGAGGGATAGCTTTAAGACTTTGAAGTTTTAGTTTACAAGTAACAACCAAACGGCACTGTCGGCCGAATAAAGATCAACTCGTAACTCAGAACACCACCATTTCGTTAATTTGTATGCTTTTCAATGGAATGTTCTGGGTGGGACTGGTGTGAGTGATCACAATCCAATTGAGATTGTTATCTCTCACACCCCCACTGTGCGTGAAAGTGTTGGGGGTAACAATTGGCGCACTTGTGGTGCGAATTGGCCCAGTCATGGGGTGTACGTTAGTGAGGCGGCAACGCAAGTTCCGCTGGGCACTTTCAGTGCATTGAATGTTGATGAGCAGGTCGCGTGTGTGAGTAGGTGGCTGGCTTGTGCGAATGATCGCATGTTTGAGAGACACCGCAAGGTGAATCTCAAACGTGTGAAGTGGTGGACGCATGATCTGAGCGTTAAGCGGCGGTCGGTTCGGTCTCTGCGGAAGCGATTCCAAAGGGCCAGATCTGCCAATGCTGAGAACGCAGACCAACTCAGGTTAGTCTATAGTAGGAGTATGCGTGAGTACAAGCAAATGCTTGTAAGAGTGAAAGAGGATGAGTGGCGTTCCTTTGTGGAGCGCAATAAGGACGATCCCTGGGGTCGTGCTTATAAAGTAGTTAGAGGTAGGAGAAGCGAGACGGATGTAAGTGGCCTCCGTGTCGGTGACACTCAGTTAACGACATGGAGGGATAGTATGAATGTGTTGTTGAATGAGTTTTTCCCACGGGCGGAGATTCGGGACTTGCCACCTAGTGTGGATGGTTCCGCTGATCCGCTCATGGACAGTGAATTGGAGGAGGCCTTTTCGAGGTTAAAGTCGAGAAAGTCTCCTGGCATGGATGGTTTTACTGGGGAAATGTGCAAGAGTCTCTGGAAGTCAATTCCAGAGTATATGAAAGTGTTGTATGGAAAGTGTGTGAATGAGGGATATTTCCCCAGCGAATGGAAGTGTGCAAGAGTGATTGTGCTACTGAAGTCGCCCGAGAGGATCAGGAGCAATCCTCGTTCGTTTCGGGGCATCAGCCTCCTCCCGGTGCTTGGAAAAGTGCTGGAAAGAGTGCTGGTAGAAAGGCTTCAGGAGAGAGTGAATAGCCAAATGTCTGAGAGGCAATTTGGTTTTAGGGCAGGCAGATGTGTGGAAGATGCGTGGAGGTATGTTAGAGACTCTGTTGAGTCCAGCAACTCCACGTATGTTCTAGGCATTTTTGTAGATTTCAAGGGGGCGTTTGACTACCTGAGTTGGCCGAGTGTGTTGGAGAGGTTGAGCGAATGCGGTAGCCGTGAAATGGCTCTTTGGAGGAGCTATTTCTCAGGCAGACGAGCGTGTGCTGTAGGGAGGAGTGAAAGTGTGAGTGTGGATGTGGTTCGTGGCTGCCCGCAGGGTTCCATCTGTGGTCCATTTATTTGGAACCTCATGATGGATACTTTGTTGTGGCAGCTCGAAAGCGTATGCAAGTGTTGTGCGTATGCAGACGATCTGCTCATATTGATTGAGGGGCAATCGAGGGCGGCTATAGAGGCAAGTGCGGCAACGTGCTTGCATCTTGTGTATGAATGGGGGGTTAGTGTTGGCGTCGGTCTGGCCATGGACAAGACGCTGGCAATGCTGCTCAAGGGCAGATTGTCAGCTGATCGACCTCCGTTGGTTAGGCTAAATGGCGTCAGGCTAACGTATGCGACTGAGGTTAAATACCTCGGCATACGTGTCGGTGAGAGGATGTGTTTCACTCCTCACATCGTAAGTTTGAAAGTTCGATTGCTCAAATTGGTTGTGCAAGTGCGCCGAATTTTGAGAAGTGAGTGGGGCCTCAGCAGGCGTGCTGCTCGCACTATATACAATGGTCTATTCGTTGCTTGTGCAGCGTATGGATCATCTATATGGTGTAAAGCAGTCACGACTGTTGTAGGCAGAAAGAAAGTGCTGGCTTGCCAGAGAGTGATTCTGTTAGGTTGTTTGCCTGTGTGCCGCACTGTCTCTACGGAGGCAATGCAGGTGCTGTTAGGAGTAGCTCCTCTCGACTTAGAGGTCAGGCGAAGAGCCTTGACTTATAAGATCAGGAGGCAGCTGCCATTGCTGCAGAATGAATGGTTAGCTGATAGGGACGTGGAGAGCCTAGGGCTTAGTGATTGTAAGACACTGCTGAAAGAGTGTGTTCTGTGGGTTTTGGCCTTAAGTCTTGGATACCTTGTTGACTGGCCACGGCTTCTTTGAATGCATTTTTGTATACGAGACGCCTTTGTGCCAGTCCAGTATGCCTGTGTGGGTTTGATTGCAGAGACAATGGAGCATGTTCTTCAGAGTGCTCTTTGTATGGGGAAAGATGACTTCGATGATCTAAGTGCGTTTGGTGTAAGTTCGGGTTAGTGGTGGGTTTGACGTTAGTCAAACGCTCTCCACTTGTGATAGGGTACGTAGTTTCACGCGTGTTTGCAAAAAGCTGTGTTTGATAAAGGAAGATGTTTTGATTCGTGGAGAAATTCGAGGTGATTGTGTTTTGTGTATATATGTCGTATGAATGTGGGGGTGATCAAGAGTTTGTGGGGTATGAATTTGGGTTGAACGAAATGTGTGTTGGGAATGTTGTTAAAACTTTGTGTTGAGGTTACCAGTCCCTGAGCTTTACTATGGAGCTAAACTGGAAGTATCTTCTCGGGGGTACGAGGTTCTGACCAGGGAAGGATTGACTCTGGTACCACAGGCGTTTGGGGAGTCAGGAGCGCCCCAGCTTCCACTTCTCTGCGTCAAATCCTCAGGGATTGTGTGGATATTAGCTGGCCGCCTAGCGGTGGTTGAATTTCAATCAATAATTGAATGCCAACGTTTGCGGAAGAGGAAGGAATAGGCCGCGCTCCCAACAGTGATAAAACCATGTCCATGAACATGGCGTATACTGTTTCACCCTCTGTGAATTGGTGTTTACATCAATTCGCATTCTATTCCTAACAGCAATATTTCTAAAACCGAACCACCTTGGACCACAAACTCATAACTGTTTGGAAAAAAAGTTTAAAAAAAATTGGAAGTATCATTCGCCTGGTACGTGAGGCCTGGACCAGAGGCTTGTTTTCTGGTATCACGGGTAATCTAGGAGCCCGGCGGAACAGTGGTTCTTCGTCCTGGTTTTTGGTTGCGGCCCTTCGGGGGAGTTTTCGTGGTGGTTGTGGTTTAAAACACCAAATGCGGGTAAAAGAGCATTTGCTCTGGCGGGAGCTGCGTCATTCAGCCGGGTGCCGGTTCCCAGATATCGGAAGACAGTTTAAGATGGGCTTTTGTCGCTTTATTCTTACTCAAGGAGGAATTTTCCGACGACCAAACAGTAGATGTCTTTTGAATTGGTGACCCTCTATGCGGAATGTGGATGTTCCATTAGGGGGGCGTTGATTGGCGCTTAAATTAATCCTGTGCACGTGGTACTGTGAAATTAAGCCATTGTGGCAAAAAAGGAGTTCACAAGAAATTAAACACATTGACTTTTCTTTTTCATGTCTCTATCTACTCCCCCGCAAGGTGCCGGGGGAAGTGGGGAATAAGAATAGCACCACGGCGCCCCCGCCTGTCGTAAATGGCGACTAATGAAGAGGGGCAGCACCCCCTTGAGCTGGCATCGGAGTTCAAAGTTGGAAGCAATATTGGCGAATGCCTCACCAGAGGTATAATAATGTCTTATACCACGCACGGTAGTAGGATTAAGATTCCGTCCTGACTAATGGTTGTGGCCCCTCGGGAGTAACGTGGTTGGCTGTGGTAGGTTGTGATTATTTGCGGATCTTCAACCTCAGTGTTGTAGATGGCTTTGCTGATCTCAACCGGGTACCGTTGCCCTAAAACGGGAAGGTTTAAGGTACCGCTCTCCACCAAAAGGGAAAATCACAACCATGCTGCATAGTGAGATCAATTCTGGTACCTGCATAACTTGTAATTCCAAGGGGGGCGGTTATTGGAAAACGCTTAATTTAACACATGCTCTTCTTGGCACTGTGAGATCAATGCCAACACGGCAGTGTGCTCACGCTAAACACATTGACTTTCCTTCTGTCCCTATCAGCTCAGTACGCTGCGTGACTTGGTGACGAACGGACGTGTTTTTGCTATCGCTGTGTAACATAGAGATCGATTAACGGTGCTTATCAGTAACGGTGCATTGTTTACGATTTGCGCTCTCTCTTTTGTGCCGCTATCCGTTTGCGCGAGTAACGGACGTTTTTTCGTGTGCGTGTGAATAACTTATCTGTTTGCTTTGCGTGTGTGTGTGCGCATAATCTATTTATAGATTTTTGCTGCCTGCAGCGATGCCGCCGCGTAAAAGGAAGCCGTCTGCTGCTGTGAAGGCAGAGAAAATGGTGGCGTCATCTGATGATGACGCAGCAGATTCTTCGCCGGAGCCAAGCGATGTCGAGGTAAGAAGGGGGTTGCTGAGCAAGCAGCAGCGGTTGAGGAAGGAAAAAGTTTTTTTTTTTCCCTTTTTATAAAAAAAAAAGGGGGGGGGTGTGGGAAAGGGGGGGTTTTTCCCGGAAAAAAAAAAAGAGGGGGGGGGGGGGGGGGGGGCCCCCCCCCCCCAACCCCCCCCCCCCCCCCCCCCCCCCCCCCCCCCCCCCCCCCCCCCCCCTGAAGGAAAAGGGACACCCCCGGAAAAAAAAAAAGGGAATAACAAAAGTTTGTTCCCCCGGGGGGGGAACCCCCAAATTGCTAAAACCCCCCTGGGGGGTCTTCTGGGTTCCCCCCCCCCCCATGAGGGGCTCATTTTTGCGCTTATCGCAGAAAAAGAGAGATTAAAGGGGCGCTTGGAGGCCGTTCGCTGTAATGCGACTGATGTCCATGGAGTTCATGCGACTGGTCACCAAGCGAGCGCTTCGTTGGCAGCCGCACATTACAAGGGGGGTCCAGTGTCGGGCATTATGTCGTCTACCCCGGAGATGCCGCGACCAGTTGAGACCTGGTCCTTGGTTGTGCGCAGTAAAACTGCGGGTAAAACCGGTAAGGACGTGGTCGACCAGGTGGTGAAGGAGGTAGGGCCGTCCCTGGGTGTGCGCGTGCATGAGGTTAAGCCTCTGCGGGATGGTGGCGCGATTATTCGCACCCCATCTGTTGCCGAGCGGAAGCGCATTGTTGACAATGCAAAGTTTAAAGAGGTGGGTCTGGAAGTGAGCGTGAATGTGAAGCTGGGACCCAAAATCGTGGTGCAGGGCGTTCACTCGCAGATCACTCCTGACGAGTTCATGGGTGATCTGTTCGAGTTGAACCTTAAGGACAGTATGTCACTTGAGGCCTTCAAGAAAGGAGTCCGCATGGTGAGTAAGCCCTGGTCATTAGATAGTAACGCAGCAGTGAACGTCGTGCTTGAGGGTGCTGGCCAAGCCATGCAAGCCCTTTTAGACGTCGGCCGCTGCTACGTTAAGTGGTTCTCCTTCCGGGTGCGGAGCTTTGACCCGGTAGTGGGATGCTACCGCTGTCTTGGCTTCGACCATAAGGTAGCGGAGTGCAGGGCCAAAGAGGATGTTTGTCGTCGCTGCGGCCAGATGGGTCATCGCGTGGCTCAGTGCAGCAATGCACTGAACTGCAGGAACTGCGCGTTCAAGGGGAAGCCGTCGGGGCATCTTATGATGTCTCCAGCCTGCCCCGTGTACAGCGGCATTGTAGCTAGGGCGAACGCTAGACATTAACATGGCTAGCAAGTTTCTCCAGGCGAACTGTCAGGGCTCTTATGCAGCTATGTGTGAATTGGCGCCACTAATGGTGGAACGGGGCAGCGTAGTAGCCCTGCTGCAAGAACCCTACGCGACCGATGGTTGCGTACGGGGTGTGCCCGCATGTATGCGGGTATTTCTTGACAGCAGGGCCAACTCCGCTGTAGTTGTGAATGATGTCAGTATCGAATGCACTTTAGTGAATTCGACTGACTGGGGTGTGTGTGTGTGCCTTAATGGCAGCTTTGGGAGACTTTTTGTAGCGAGCGTATACTGCAAGTTCGGGGATCCCCTCGAACCGTATGTTGCGTATTTGGATGAGGTGCTACTACTGGCGAGTAGCGTACCAGTCATCCTTGGTATTGACGCAAATGCAACGTCCCCCATGTGGTTCAGCAAGATGTCCAGACACTCGTCTGGATATCCGAACCACACACGGGGTGAGTTGCTGGCCGAGTGGGCTGTGTCCCAGGATGTACGGGTCGTTAACGAACCCAGTGAGTGGTACACGTTTGCTGGGCCCATGGGCCAAAGTGACATTGATGTCACTTTTGTGAATGTGGCAGCAATGAGTGTGTATGCTTTTCAATGGAATGTTCTGGGTGGGACTGGTGTGAGTGATCACAATCCAATTGAGATTGTTATCTCTCACACCCCCACTGTGCGTGAAAGTGTTGGGGGTAACAATTGGCGCACTTGTGGTGCGAATTGGCCCAGTCATGGGGTGTACGTTAGTGAGGCGGCAACGCAAGTTCCGCTGGGCACTTTCAGTGCATTGAATGTTGATGAGCAGGTCGCGTGTGTGAGTAGGTGGCTGGCTTGTGCGAATGATCGCATGTTTGAGAGACACCGCAAGGTGAATCTCAAACGTGTGAAGTGGTGGACGCATGATCTGAGCGTTAAGCGGCGGTCGGTTCGGTCTCTGCGGAAGCGATTCCAAAGGGCCAGATCTGCCAATGCTGAGAACGCAGACCAACTCAGGTTAGTCTATAGTAGGAGTATGCGTGAGTACAAGCAAATGCTTGTAAGAGTGAAAGAGGATGAGTGGCGTTCCTTTGTGGAGCGCAATAAGGACGATCCCTGGGGTCGTGCTTATAAAGTAGTTAGAGGTAGGAGAAGCGAGACGGATGTAAGTGGCCTCCGTGTCGGTGACACTCAGTTAACGACATGGAGGGATAGTATGAATGTGTTGTTGAATGAGTTTTTCCCACGGGCGGAGATTCGGGACTTGCCACCTAGTGTGGATGGTTCCGCTGATCCGCTCATGGACAGTGAATTGGAGGAGGCCTTTTCGAGGTTAAAGTCGAGAAAGTCTCCTGGCATGGATGGTTTTACTGGGGAAATGTGCAAGAGTCTCTGGAAGTCAATTCCAGAGTATATGAAAGTGTTGTATGGAAAGTGTGTGAATGAGGGATATTTCCCCAGCGAATGGAAGTGTGCAAGAGTGATTGTGCTACTGAAGTCGCCCGAGAGGATCAGGAGCAATCCTCGTTCGTTTCGGGGCATCAGCCTCCTCCCGGTGCTTGGAAAAGTGCTGGAAAGAGTGCTGGTAGAAAGGCTTCAGGAGAGAGTGAATAGCCAAATGTCTGAGAGGCAATTTGGTTTTAGGGCAGGCAGATGTGTGGAAGATGCGTGGAGGTATGTTAGAGACTCTGTTGAGTCCAGCAACTCCACGTATGTTCTAGGCATTTTTGTAGATTTCAAGGGGGCGTTTGACTACCTGAGTTGGCCGAGTGTGTTGGAGAGGTTGAGCGAATGCGGTAGCCGTGAAATGGCTCTTTGGAGGAGCTATTTCTCAGGCAGACGAGCGTGTGCTGTAGGGAGGAGTGAAAGTGTGAGTGTGGATGTGGTTCGTGGCTGCCCGCAGGGTTCCATCTGTGGTCCATTTATTTGGAACCTCATGATGGATACTTTGTTGTGGCAGCTCGAAAGCGTATGCAAGTGTTGTGCGTATGCAGACGATCTGCTCATATTGATTGAGGGGCAATCGAGGGCGGCTATAGAGGCAAGTGCGGCAACGTGCTTGCATCTTGTGTATGAATGGGGGGTTAGTGTTGGCGTCGGTCTGGCCATGGACAAGACGCTGGCAATGCTGCTCAAGGGCAGATTGTCAGCTGATCGACCTCCGTTGGTTAGGCTAAATGGCGTCAGGCTAACGTATGCGACTGAGGTTAAATACCTCGGCATACGTGTCGGTGAGAGGATGTGTTTCACTCCTCACATCGTAAGTTTGAAGGTTCGATTGCTCAAATTGGTTGTGCAAGTGCGCCGAATTTTGAGAAGTGAGTGGGGCCTCAGCAGGCGTGCTGCTCGCACTATATACAATGGTCTATTCGTTGCTTGTGCAGCGTATGGATCATCTATATGGTGTAAAGCAGTCACGACTGTTGTAGGCAGAAAGAAAGTGCTGGCTTGCCAGAGAGTGATTCTGTTAGGTTGTTTGCCTGTGTGCCGCACTGTCTCTACGGAGGCAATGCAGGTGCTGTTAGGAGTAGCTCCTCTCGACTTAGAGGTCAGGCGAAGAGCCTTGACTTATAAGATCAGGAGGCAGCTGCCATTGCTGCAGAATGAATGGTTAGCTGATAGGGACGTGGAGAGCCTAGGGCTTAGTGATTGTAAGACACTGCTGAAAGAGTGTGTTCTGTCTGAGGAGAGAAGGGAGAGTGACTACGGTTCATTCGTGATGTGACGTTTGTCGACAATCGACCAGACTTTGGGTTTGGCCTAAGTCTTGGATAGCTGTTGACGGTCCACAAATTCTTACCGCTTAAAGGGATATCTCAAGGCCGCCTAGCGGTTTTTATCGGTCTCAAAGCTTTTTCAAGGCCCCGGTTTGCGGAGAAGTTAGCTGCGCTGCCAACGTAGGCGCAAACCGTCATTATCGCGCATCCAGGTCTCGCATTCTATTCCTGACAGCATTAAAAAACCTTGGGCCACCAACCTATAACTGTTTGGAGTTTAAATTGGAAGTGCCCGCGGCACGTTACACCTTTGGTATTTGGGTTTTATTAAAGTTGATCAAAGAATTACGATTTTCGTTACTAAAACTCTTAATGGAACTTCATTTGTGTATTTTCAATATAAATATTGTATATGGTATTCCCAATTCAAGGTTCATCAGGTAGAATAAAATCTGTACAAAACCAATTTCTACTCTTTGCCCTCCGGTGTCTTCATTAAAAAAAAAAAAAAAAAAAAAAATAAATTTAATAAATATACGGAAGTCACTAGTACTCGCTTGTGCAAAGCCTCGTCATCTTATTAGTACTTTAATTATTAAATCTTTCTCCTAAAGAACTTTATGATATACAACCAAGATGCATTTATAAATTCTGTTATTATATAATTACTATTTGAAACTGGATGTGAAATATATATTGTGCTAATTAATTAGTTAAATAAGCTTGGCTGATCCGATCAAAAGTATAGAAACTTTCTTTAGCTTTCATATCGATGCCTGTAATATATTATTTTTTGTATTATTTTAAATTGTTAATTTCTCATCCAAAAAGTGTTAAAAAAAAAAAAAAAAAATAAAATATTAAACACGGACCTTTTGGAACGTGTGCTTTTATTAGGCTATAACCAGCGATCGCAAGATCGTTACATTAGTTGACTCTAGCTCCCATGCAGACGTAGGTCTTTGTACGACGACAGATCTTTCTAATGTCTGCCCTAATGGAGTTGTGAAGTCGCTACGCAGCCGCCTTTTCCTACTCCAATAATAACTGTTTTGTGGGCTCGTACATTTTCCTTGCAGAGTGCTTACATCAGGCTTCAAATGCCTGAATATTCTGTGCATGGTATAATGAAATCATTGTTCTGCTTTCATTTAGGGGTGCACTAGCTCTTTAGCTTACTTTTTTCGACCAGTCGTCTACCAAAGATTTGGCCGGTGCTCATGTTGGCTCTTTCGTCGTGTGCTGCACGAGGCAAACATTTTTGCCTCGCCTGGAGTCGTTGGACCCCGCATACCTTTCGGCAGCTTTGACACCTTGAACACGACATTTTGAACGCATATCGCATCCATGCTGTTATGTACTTAATTAATTTTTTGCTGCTTGGACTACCTAAGCTTACTTGGTGGCTCCAGTGTCGTGCTGCTTGTTGCAGCGCTACGGGTACACCATTGGGTGACGTCACTGCACGCTTGCCTCTAACTGGAACCCTGGATCACTATCAACAGCCGAGTCGATCTAGCCATGTCCGTCTGTCTAAAAAACAGATTCCTATCTGTCCCTATCTACTCAGTACGCTGCGTGACTTGGTGACGAACGGACGTGTTTTTGCTATCGCTGTGTAACATAGAGATCGATTAACGGTGCTTATCAGTAACGGTGCATTGTTTACGATTTGCGCTCTCTCTTTTGTGCCGCTATCCGTTTGCGCGAGTAACGGACGTTTTTTCGTGTGCGTGTGAATAACTTATCTGTTTGCTTTGCGTGTGTGTGTGCGCATAATCTATTTATAGATTTTTGCTGCCTGCAGCGATGCCGCCGCGTAAAAGGAAGCCGTCTGCTGCTGTGAAGGCAGAGAAAATGGTGGCGTCATCTGATGATGACGCAGCAGATTCTTCGCCGGAGCCAAGCGATGTCGAGGTAAGAAGGGGGTGCTGAGCAAGCAGCAGCGGTTGAGGAAGGGAAATTTTTTTTTTATTCCGATTTTGAATAAAGAGGGGGGGGGGTGGGTGGAAAGGGGGGTTTTTCCGGAGAAAAAAAAATATAGGGGGGGGGGGGGGGGGGGGCGCCCCCCCCTCTAGAGAGTGTGGGTGTCCCCCCCCCCGCGCCCCCCCCCCCGCCCCCTCCGCCCCCAACGCGGGGCCGCTGAAGGGAAAGGGGAACCCCCGGGAAAAAAAAAAAGGGATAAGAAAGGGTTTGCGGGCGGGGGGGGTAACCCCCCAATTACCCAAAACCCCCCGGGGGGGTTCCCGGGTTTCCCCCCCCCCCGTGAGGGGCTCATTTTTGCGCTTATCGCAGAAAAAGAGAGATTAAAGGGGCGCTTGGAGGCCGTTCGCTGTAATGCGACTGATGTCCATGGAGTTCATGCGACTGGTCACCAAGCGAGCGCTTCGTTGGCAGCCGCACATTACAAGGGGGGTCCAGTGTCGGGCATTATGTCGTCTACCCCGGAGATGCCGCGACCAGTTGAGACCTGGTCCTTGGTTGTGCGCAGTAAAACTGCGGGTAAAACCGGTAAGGACGTGGTCGACCAGGTGGTGAAGGAGGTAGGGCCGTCCCTGGGTGTGCGCGTGCATGAGGTTAAGCCTCTGCGGGATGGTGGCGCGATTATTCGCACCCCATCTGTTGCCGAGCGGAAGCGCATTGTTGACAATGCAAAGTTTAAAGAGGTGGGTCTGGAAGTGAGCGTGAATGTGAAGCTGGGACCCAAAATCGTGGTGCAGGGCGTTCACTCGCAGATCACTCCTGACGAGTTCATGGGTGATCTGTTCGAGTTGAACCTTAAGGACAGTATGTCACTTGAGGCCTTCAAGAAAGGAGTCCGCATGGTGAGTAAGCCCTGGTCATTAGATAGTAACGCAGCAGTGAACGTCGTGCTTGAGGGTGCTGGCCAAGCCATGCAAGCCCTTTTAGACGTCGGCCGCTGCTACGTTAAGTGGTTCTCCTTCCGGGTGCGGAGCTTTGACCCGGTAGTGGGATGCTACCGCTGTCTTGGCTTCGACCATAAGGTAGCGGAGTGCAGGGCCAAAGAGGATGTTTGTCGTCGCTGCGGCCAGATGGGTCATCGCGTGGCTCAGTGCAGCAATGCACTGAACTGCAGGAACTGCGCGTTCAAGGGGAAGCCGTCGGGGCATCTTATGATGTCTCCAGCCTGCCCCGTGTACAGCGGCATTGTAGCTAGGGCGAACGCTAGACATTAACATGGCTAGCAAGTTTCTCCAGGCGAACTGTCAGGGCTCTTATGCAGCTATGTGTGAATTGGCGCCACTAATGGTGGAACGGGGCAGCGTAGTAGCCCTGCTGCAAGAACCCTACGCGACCGATGGTTGCGTACGGGGTGTGCCCGCATGTATGCGGGTATTTCTTGACAGCAGGGCCAACTCCGCTGTAGTTGTGAATGATGTCAGTATCGAATGCACTTTAGTGAATTCGACTGACTGGGGTGTGTGTGTGTGCCTTAATGGCAGCTTTGGGAGACTTTTTGTAGCGAGCGTATACTGCAAGTTCGGGGATCCCCTCGAACCGTATGTTGCGTATTTGGATGAGGTGCTACTACTGGCGAGTAGCGTACCAGTCATCCTTGGTATTGACGCAAATGCAACGTCCCCCATGTGGTTCAGCAAGATGTCCAGACACTCGTCTGGATATCCGAACCACACACGGGGTGAGTTGCTGGCCGAGTGGGCTGTGTCCCAGGATGTACGGGTCGTTAACGAACCCAGTGAGTGGTACACGTTTGCTGGGCCCATGGGCCAAAGTGACATTGATGTCACTTTTGTGAATGTGGCAGCAATGAGTGTGTATGCTTTTCAATGGAATGTTCTGGGTGGGACTGGTGTGAGTGATCACAATCCAATTGAGATTGTTATCTCTCACACCCCCACTGTGCGTGAAAGTGTTGGGGGTAACAATTGGCGCACTTGTGGTGCGAATTGGCCCAGTCATGGGGTGTACGTTAGTGAGGCGGCAACGCAAGTTCCGCTGGGCACTTTCAGTGCATTGAATGTTGATGAGCAGGTCGCGTGTGTGAGTAGGTGGCTGGCTTGTGCGAATGATCGCATGTTTGAGAGACACCGCAAGGTGAATCTCAAACGTGTGAAGTGGTGGACGCATGATCTGAGCGTTAAGCGGCGGTCGGTTCGGTCTCTGAGGAAGCGATTCCAAAGGGCCAGATCTGCCAATGCTGAGAACGCAGACCAACTCAGGTTAGTCTATAGTAGGAGTATGCGTGAGTACAAGCAAATGCTTGTAAGAGTGAAAGAGGATGAGTGGCGTTCCTTTGTGGAGCGCAATAAGGACGATCCCTGGGGTCGTGCTTATAAAGTAGTTAGAGGTAGGAGAAGCGAGACGGATGTAAGTGGCCTCCGTGTCGGTGACACTCAGTTAACGACATGGAGGGATAGTATGAATGTGTTGTTGAATGAGTTTTTCCCACGGGCGGAGATTCGGGACTTGCCACCTAGTGTGGATGGTTCCGCTGATCCGCTCATGGACAGTGAATTGGAGGAGGCCTTTTCGAGGTTAAAGTCGAGAAAGTCTCCTGGCATGGATGGTTTTACTGGGGAAATGTGCAAGAGTCTCTGGAAGTCAATTCCAGAGTATATGAAAGTGTTGTATGGAAAGTGTGTGAATGAGGGATATTTCCCCAGCGAATGGAAGTGTGCAAGAGTGATTGTGCTACTGAAGTCGCCCGAGAGGATCAGGAGCAATCCTCGTTCGTTTCGGGGCATCAGCCTCCTCCCGGTGCTTGGAAAAGTGCTGGAAAGAGTGCTGGTAGAAAGGCTTCAGGAGAGAGTGAATAGCCAAATGTCTGAGAGGCAATTTGGTTTTAGGGCAGGCAGATGTGTGGAAGATGCGTGGAGGTATGTTAGAGACTCTGTTGAGTCCAGCAACTCCACGTATGTTCTAGGCATTTTTGTAGATTTCAAGGGGGCGTTTGACTACCTGAGTTGGCCGAGTGTGTTGGAGAGGTTGAGCGAATGCGGTAGCCGTGAAATGGCTCTTTGGAGGAGCTATTTCTCAGGCAGACGAGCGTGTGCTGTAGGGAGGAGTGAAAGTGTGAGTGTGGATGTGGTTCGTGGCTGCCCGCAGGGTTCCATCTGTGGTCCATTTATTTGGAACCTCATGATGGATACTTTGTTGTGGCAGCTCGAAAGCGTATGCAAGTGTTGTGCGTATGCAGACGATCTGCTCATATTGATTGAGGGGCAATCGAGGGCGGCTATAGAGGCAAGTGCGGCAACGTGCTTGCATCTTGTGTATGAATGGGGGGTTAGTGTTGGCGTCGGTCTGGCCATGGACAAGACGCTGGCAATGCTGCTCAAGGGCAGATTGTCAGCTGATCGACCTCCGTTGGTTAGGCTAAATGGCGTCAGGCTAACGTATGCGACTGAGGTTAAATACCTCGGCATACGTGTCGGTGAGAGGATGTGTTTCACTCCTCACATCGTAAGTTTGAAAGTTCGATTGCTCAAATTGGTTGTGCAAGTGCGCCGAATTTTGAGAAGTGAGTGGGGCCTCAGCAGGCGTGCTGCTCGCACTATATACAATGGTCTATTCGTTGCTTGTGCAGCGTATGGATCATCTATATGGTGTAAAGCAGTCACGACTGTTGTAGGCAGAAAGAAAGTGCTGGCTTGCCAGAGAGTGATTCTGCTAGGTTGTTTGCCTGTGTGCCGCACTGTCTCTACGGAGGCAATGCAGGTGCTGTTAGGAGTAGCTCCTCTCGACTTAGAGGTCAGGCGAAGAGCCTTGACTTATAAGATCAGGAGGCAGCTGCCATTGCTGCAGAATGAATGGTTAGCTGATAGGGACGTGGAGAGCCTAGGGCTTAGTGATTGTAAGACACTGTTGAAAGAGTGTGTTCTGTCTGACAGGTCAGTGGGATGCTAGTGAGAATGGGAGAGTGACTTATCGGTTTCGTTTGACGTTTGTCGACAATCGACCAGACTTTGGGTTTGGCCTAAGTCTTGGATAGCTGTTACGGGTAACCACAAATTCTTTACGGATAAAAGGGGTATACTGGTCCAAGGCGGCCTGGGGGTTTGATTATCGGCCTCAAAGCTTTTTCAAGGCCCCTCGTTTGCGGAGATGTATAGGCTGCGCTGCCAACGTAGGCGCAAACCGTATTATCGCCGAAAAACCCACAAAACCTCCAACCTTCCCCCAGTTTTCATCCATTTCCCCTTTTACCTCGCATTCTATTTCTGACAGCAATATTTAAAAAACCTTGGGCCACCAACCCGATAACTGTTTGGAGTTTAAATTGGAAGTGCCATTCGTGGCACGACACAAAAACATATAATAAATGAACTTATCATTCCTACCTATACGATATATTTATTACATCTTATGGTATTGGGTTTTATGCAGAGTTCTTGATCAAAGTATCTACGAGTTTCGTTATTAAAACTCTTAATAATGCATTTATTATATTTTCAATATGAGACTTGTATATGGTATCACCAATACGAGGTTCATCAGGATAGAAAAAAATGTACAAAAACAATTTCTACTTTTGCCCTCGGTGTCTTCACTGGAAGTCCTAGTACTCGCTTGCCTCGTCATCGTATTAGACTCTTAATTAATAAATCTTTCTGTCCCTAAAAGAACTTTATGATATACAACCAATCCTATATAAATTCGTTATTATATAACATTACTATTTGAAACGGAAAGAAATATATACTGTGCTATATTAATTAGTTAAATAAGTTTGGCTATCCGATCAAAAGACTAGAAACTTCTTTAGCTGTCGTATCAAGCCTGTAATATATTATTTTTTGTAATATTTAAAATGTTATCTCACAAAAAGTGTTAAAAAAAAAAAAAAAAAAAAAATATTAAAACACGCGACCTTTGGAACGTGGGCTTTTGTAGGCTAAAACAGCATCACAAGCGGTACATGAGTTGAACTCTAGCTCCCATGAAGACGAAGGTCTCTGTACCGAGACAGATCTGTCAAATTCTGCGCAGGAGTGTGAAGTCGATACGCAGCTGCTTTTCCTACTCCAGATAATAACTGTTTTGTGGGCTCGTCATCTTCCTTGCAAGAGCCTGCATTTTACAGCAGGCGTGAAATGCTAATATTCTGTGCATGGGATAATGAAATAAGACTCTGTTCTGCTTTCATTAAAACTGCTAAGGGTGATAGCTCTTTAACTGACTTTTTTCGCCCAGTCGCTACTGGAACCAAACATTTGGCCAACGGTGGTCATGTCCGCTCTTAGTTCGTCGAGTGGTCTGACACAACGAGACAAACATTTAAAGTGGACCTCGGCTCGGAGTCGATGAGAACGCAGCAAACTGTGCGTCAGCGTTGACACACATGAACCGACATTTTGAACGGCATAGCGCAGTCCATGCTGTTGTACTTTAATTAATTTTTTGTGCTGCTTGGACTACATAAAAATCCGCAATTAAGCTTACTTAGTGGCTCCAAGTGTGGGTGCTGCTTCTTGCAGCGCTACGGGATGCACCATTGGGTGACGTCACTGCACCCTTGCTCGAGCTGGAACCCTGGCCCCCCACCTCCTCCTTCCCCCCCCCCTTCCCCCCCCCCCCCCCCCCCCCTCCGCCTAGTTATTTGGTTTATTTTTTTTTCCCCTCGTGGTCGCTTCTATTTTAATTACTTGCCCTACCTTATTTTTACATATCACTATTAACAGCCGAGTCAGATCTAGCCATGGGGAATCCGTCTGTCTGTCTTTTTTTCTTTGACCCCGCCTTGTGATGGGGCTTGAGTGTGGTGGGCCCCGGCGGTTTGCGTCCCGCGCCTTGTATGGCCGATGTGTCGAGGTTCGTGGGGGGGCGGGGCACCCGCGGGAGTAACTATGACTCTCTTAAAATAGCCAAATGCCTCGTCATCTAATTAGTGACGCGCATGAATGGATTAACGAGATTCCTACTGTCCCTATCTACTCAGTACGCTGCGTGACTTGGTGACGAACGGACGTGTTTTTGCTATCGCTGTGTAACATAGAGATCGATTAACGGTGCTTATCAGTAACGGTGCATTGTTTACGATTTGCGCTCTCTCTTTTGTGCCGCTATCCGTTTGCGCGAGTAACGGACGTTTTTTCGTGTGCGTGTGAATAACTTATCTGTTTGCTTTGCGTGTGTGTGTGCGCATAATCTATTTATAGATTTTTGCTGCCTGCAGCGATGCCGCCGCGTAAAAGGAAGCCGTCTGCTGCTGTGAAGGCAGAGAAAATGGTGGCGTCATCTGATGATGACGCAGCAGATTCTTCGCCGGAGCCAAGCGATGTCGAGGTAAGAAGGGGGTGCTGAGCAAGCAGCAGCGGTTGAGGAAGGCGTTCTGAAACTGTTTTTAATTCCCTTGTTAGATTAAATAGGGAGGGGCGCTGGGGAAAACGGGGGTGTTTCCCCCGCGAAATAGATAGTGGGGGGGGGGGGGGGGGGTGGGGCCCCCCCTAGAGTATAGGGGAGGGTCCCCCCCCCCGCGGACCCCCTTGCTCCCCTTTCGGGGGGCAAAGCGGGGCCGTGGAGGGGAAAGGGGGACCCCCGGGAAAAAAAAGAAGGGGAAAAAAAAGGTTTCGCGGCGGGGGGGGGTAACCCCAATTGTGCCAAAACCCCGCGTGGGGGGTCTCCGGGTTCCCCCCCCGCGTGAGGGGGGCCCTTTTTTGCGCTTATCGCAGAAAAAGAGAGATTAAAGGGGCGCTTGGAGGCCGTTCGCTGTAATGCGACTGATGTCCATGGAGTTCATGCGACTGGTCACCAAGCGAGCGCTTCGTTGGCAGCCGCACATTACAAGGGGGGTCCAGTGTCGGGCATTATGTCGTCTACCCCGGAGATGCCGCGACCAGTTGAGACCTGGTCCTTGGTTGTGCGCAGTAAAACTGCGGGTAAAACCGGTAAGGACGTGGTCGACCAGGTGGTGAAGGAGGTAGGGCCGTCCCTGGGTGTGCGCGTGCATGAGGTTAAGCCTCTGCGGGATGGTGGCGCGATTATTCGCACCCCATCTGTTGCCGAGCGGAAGCGCATTGTTGACAATGCAAAGTTTAAAGAGGTGGGTCTGGAAGTGAGCGTGAATGTGAAGCTGGGACCCAAAATCGTGGTGCAGGGCGTTCACTCGCAGATCACTCCTGACGAGTTCATGGGTGATCTGTTCGAGTTGAACCTTAAGGACAGTATGTCACTTGAGGCCTTCAAGAAAGGAGTCCGCATGGTGAGTAAGCCCTGGTCATTAGATAGTAACGCAGCAGTGAACGTCGTGCTTGAGGGTGCTGGCCAAGCCATGCAAGCCCTTTTAGACGTCGGCCGCTGCTACGTTAAGTGGTTCTCCTTCCGGGTGCGGAGCTTTGACCCGGTAGTGGGATGCTACCGCTGTCTTGGCTTCGACCATAAGGTAGCGGAGTGCAGGGCCAAAGAGGATGTTTGTCGTCGCTGCGGCCAGATGGGTCATCGCGTGGCTCAGTGCAGCAATGCACTGAACTGCAGGAACTGCGCGTTCAAGGGGAAGCCGTCGGGGCATCTTATGATGTCTCCAGCCTGCCCCGTGTACAGCGGCATTGTAGCTAGGGCGAACGCTAGACATTAACATGGCTAGCAAGTTTCTCCAGGCGAACTGTCAGGGCTCTTATGCAGCTATGTGTGAATTGGCGCCACTAATGGTGGAACGGGGCAGCGTAGTAGCCCTGCTGCAAGAACCCTACGCGACCGATGGTTGCGTACGGGGTGTGCCCGCATGTATGCGGGTATTTCTTGACAGCAGGGCCAACTCCGCTGTAGTTGTGAATGATGTCAGTATCGAATGCACTTTAGTGAATTCGACTGACTGGGGTGTGTGTGTGTGCCTTAATGGCAGCTTTGGGAGACTTTTTGTAGCGAGCGTATACTGCAAGTTCGGGGATCCCCTCGAACCGTATGTTGCGTATTTGGATGAGGTGCTACTACTGGCGAGTAGCGTACCAGTCATCCTTGGTATTGACGCAAATGCAACGTCCCCCATGTGGTTCAGCAAGATGTCCAGACACTCGTCTGGATATCCGAACCACACACGGGGTGAGTTGCTGGCCGAGTGGGCTGTGTCCCAGGATGTACGGGTCGTTAACGAACCCAGTGAGTGGTACACGTTTGCTGGGCCCATGGGCCAAAGTGACATTGATGTCACTTTTGTGAATGTGGCAGCAATGAGTGTGTATGCTTTTCAATGGAATGTTCTGGGTGGGACTGGTGTGAGTGATCACAATCCAATTGAGATTGTTATCTCTCACACCCCCACTGTGCGTGAAAGTGTTGGGGGTAACAATTGGCGCACTTGTGGTGCGAATTGGCCCAGTCATGGGGTGTACGTTAGTGAGGCGGCAACGCAAGTTCCGCTGGGCACTTTCAGTGCATTGAATGTTGATGAGCAGGTCGCGTGTGTGAGTAGGTGGCTGGCTTGTGCGAATGATCGCATGTTTGAGAGACACCGCAAGGTGAATCTCAAACGTGTGAAGTGGTGGACGCATGATCTGAGCGTTAAGCGGCGGTCGGTTCGGTCTCTGCGGAAGCGATTCCAAAGGGCCAGATCTGCCAATGCTGAGAACGCAGACCAACTCAGGTTAGTCTATAGTAGGAGTATGCGTGAGTACAAGCAAATGCTTGTAAGAGTGAAAGAGGATGAGTGGCGTTCCTTTGTGGAGCGCAATAAGGACGATCCCTGGGGTCGTGCTTATAAAGTAGTTAGAGGTAGGAGAAGCGAGACGGATGTAAGTGGCCTCCGTGTCGGTGACACTCAGTTAACGACATGGAGGGATAGTATGAATGTGTTGTTGAATGAGTTTTTCCCACGGGCGGAGATTCGGGACTTGCCACCTAGTGTGGATGGTTCCGCTGATCCGCTCATGGACAGTGAATTGGAGGAGGCCTTTTCGAGGTTAAAGTCGAGAAAGTCTCCTGGCATGGATGGTTTTACTGGGGAAATGTGCAAGAGTCTCTGGAAGTCAATTCCAGAGTATATGAAAGTGTTGTATGGAAAGTGTGTGAATGAGGGATATTTCCCCAGCGAATGGAAGTGTGCAAGAGTGATTGTGCTACTGAAGTCGCCCGAGAGGATCAGGAGCAATCCTCGTTCGTTTCGGGGCATCAGCCTCCTCCCGGTGCTTGGAAAAGTGCTGGAAAGAGTGCTGGTAGAAAGGCTTCAGGAGAGAGTGAATAGCCAAATGTCTGAGAGGCAATTTGGTTTTAGGGCAGGCAGATGTGTGGAAGATGCGTGGAGGTATGTTAGAGACTCTGTTGAGTCCAGCAACTCCACGTATGTTCTAGGCATTTTTGTAGATTTCAAGGGGGCGTTTGACTACCTGAGTTGGCCGAGTGTGTTGGAGAGGTTGAGCGAATGCGGTAGCCGTGAAATGGCTCTTTGGAGGAGCTATTTCTCAGGCAGACGAGCGTGTGCTGTAGGGAGGAGTGAAAGTGTGAGTGTGGATGTGGTTCGTGGCTGCCCGCAGGGTTCCATCTGTGGTCCATTTATTTGGAACCTCATGATGGATACTTTGTTGTGGCAGCTCGAAAGCGTATGCAAGTGTTGTGCGTATGCAGACGATCTGCTCATATTGATTGAGGGGCAATCGAGGGCGGCTATAGAGGCAAGTGCGGCAACGTGCTTGCATCTTGTGTATGAATGGGGGGTTAGTGTTGGCGTCGGTCTGGCCATGGACAAGACGCTGGCAATGCTGCTCAAGGGCAGATTGTCAGCTGATCGACCTCCGTTGGTTAGGCTAAATGGCGTCAGGCTAACGTATGCGACTGAGGTTAAATACCTCGGCATACGTGTCGGTGAGAGGATGTGTTTCACTCCTCACATCGTAAGTTTGAAGGTTCGATTGCTCAAATTGGTTGTGCAAGTGCGCCGAATTTTGAGAAGTGAGTGGGGCCTCAGCAGGCGTGCTGCTCGCACTATATACAATGGTCTATTCGTTGCTTGTGCAGCGTATGGATCATCTATATGGTGTAAAGCAGTCACGACTGTTGTAGGCAGAAAGAAAGTGCTGGCTTGCCAGAGAGTGATTCTGTTAGGTTGTTTGCCTGTGTGCCGCACTGTCTCTACGGAGGCAATGCAGGTGCTGTTAGGAGTAGCTCCTCTCGACTTAGAGGTCAGGCGAAGAGCCTTGACTTATAAGATCAGGAGGCAGCTGCCATTGCTGCAGAATGAATGGTTAGCTGATAGGGACGTGGAGAGCCTAGGGCTTAGTGATTGTAAGACACTGCTGAAAGAGTGTGTTCTGTCTGACTGGCAGGTCAGATGGGATGCTAGTGAGAATGGGAGAGTGACTTATCGGTTCATTCGTGATGTGACGTTTGTCGACAATCGACCAGACTTTGGGTTTGGCCTAAGTCTTGGAAAAAAAGAATACCTTCGTTACGGTAACCACTGAATTCTTTACCAGGGACTAATCTGGGTATCTCAGGCCTTGGGGGTTTTTATCGGCCTCAAAGATTTCTTCAAGGCCCCCGTTTGCGGAGAAGTAATAGCTGCGCTCCCAACGGTAGGACGATCAAGCGTATTATCGCAGCTAATCCAGGTCAATTCGCATTCTATTTCTGACAGCAATACAAAAAGCTTGGGCCACTAACCTGATAACGTTTGGAGTTTAAATTGGAAGTGCCATACGTGGCACGGGGGGGGGGGGGGAGGGGGGGAGGGGGGGGAGGGGAGTGGGGTGGCATCGACAAGTACATTTATTTTCCCTAACTAATTGATAAATGGAACTGTATCATTTCTAGCATTATACGGATATATTTATTATATCTTTGGTATCTTGGGTTTTATGCAGAGTTTTGATCGAAAGTATCACGAGTTCTACGTTACTAATCCAACAAATTCTTTAATGAGAGACTGCATTTGTGCGTTTATATTTTCAATATAAAAATTGGTATACTCCATACTCAGGTATGACCAATTCAAGGATCATGCCAGGATAGGGGGGGAGGAAAAGGGGAAAAAAAAAGGAGAACTAAAAAAATAAAAATAAATTAAAAAAAACTGTAACAAAACCAATTTCAATACTATTTGCGATGCGATGACATTTATTAAAAATAAAAAAAAAAAAAAAAAGAATAAAAAAAAAAAAAAAAAGAAAAAAAAAAAAAATAAAAAAAAAAAAAATAAATCAAAAAAAAATAAAGGAAAATTTAATAAATTAATAACGGAATCACTAGTACTCTCTTAAGGTAGCCAAATGCCTCGTCATCTTATTAGACTTGAATTATTAAATCTTTCTTCCTAAAAAAACTTTATGATATACAATCATGCTTTATAAATTCGTTATTATATAAACTAATTAACGGGGAAATTATATTGTCCTAATTAATTAGTTAAATAAGTTTGGCTGATCCGATCAAAAGTACTAGAAACTTTCTTTCGCTTTCTTCTCAAGCCTGTATTGTTATTTTTTTTACTTTTTTACTTTTATTCTTCTTTTTCTCCCTGTTTTTTTTTTTTTTTTTTTTTTCTTTTTCCCTTGTTTTTTTTTTTTTTTTTTTTTTTTTTCCTTCTTAGTTTTTTTTTTATTCCCATTTTATTTCCTTTTTCTTATTCTCTTTTCCGCAAGGTGTTTCAAAATGTGGATGCGTTTAATTAATACCATTAGTACATTGTCGGTTGTGGTTTTTGGTGGTTTATTTCCCATTAAAGTTTAGTATCATTGCGTATATTACACTACACTTTTTGTGTGTATGATATGTGTTTTTTTTCTATACTATTATATTTTTGTAATATTTTGCAAGTGACGCTTATATTTCTATAACATATTGGGAAATTGTTAATTTCTCATCCAATTAAAAGTGTTTTTAAAAAAAAAATTTTTGTATTTATAATAAATTATAAAATATAATATTAATTTTTTATATTATAATATATTTTGTTATTTATAATATTAAAATAAATAAAAAAATTATATTATTAATGTATTTTTTTTTTATTTAAATATTCATTTGTATATTATAATTTTTTTTTATAAAAAAAAAATTTAATTTTAAAAAATAAATATATTTTTATAAAAAATATTATTGTATTATAAAAATTTAAAATTAAACAAAAAAATAATTATGGTTGTCAGTTAAGGTGCCCAAAATTAATGTTGTCTAATACCCACAATTAAACACCCAAGGTTATTTATATCATTTATGGTCCTTAAATTGTTAACAGTTACTTGGATAACTGTGGTAATTCTAGAGCTAATACATGCAATTAAAACACGGACCTTTTGGAACGTGTGCTTTTATTAGGCTAAAACCAAGCGATCGCAAGATCGTTACAAATGGTTGAACTCTAGATAACTATGCAGATCGTGCAGGTCACTCTGTACGAACAGATCTGTCAAATCTGCGCAGGAGTTGTGAATTCGCTACCCCAGCAGACGCCGTATTCCAGCTCCAGATATATATAAAGTTTTGCGGACTCGTAAGAAAAAATTTTATATATTCCTCCTTACAGAACCTGCATTAGTGCCGGGCCGGTCACGAACAATTAGATGCTTAAATCAGGGGTGAAATGCTAATATTCTGTGCAGGTGGTATAAGAAATCAACGTTCTGTTTCATTTAGGTGAGGAAGCGTCGACGGGGTCGAGAACGGAAATTCAAAGGTTTATTAACAAGACGAATATGAAGGCGACAGATACCCTAGTTTAACATAAGATGCACTAGCTCTTGGTAGCTTGACTTTTTTCGCCCAACCCGTCCGCTACCAAGGAAAACCGCCGACCCCCCCCCCCCCCCTCACTTTGGGCGGTGCTGCATGTTCGCTCTTTCGTCGAGTGCTGACACAACGAGACAAACATTTCCCCCCCCCCGAAAACCACGCCCAATATTACCTCGCCTGGAGTCGTTGGACCCCCCCCCCCACGAAAACTTTGCGTCAACTTTAAAAAACCCGACTGCAGACCTTGAACATCGACATTTTGAACGGCATAGCGCAGTCCATGCTGTTATGTACTTTAATTAATTTTTTAGCTGCTTGGACTACCTAAAAAAAAACAAAAGCTTCTTGGTGGCTCCAGTGTCGTGCTGCTTGTTGCAGCGCTACGGGATGCACCATTGGGTGACGTCACTGCACGCTTGCTCGAGCTGGAACCCTTGATCACTCTTTTTCCTTTCTTTCTCCCTCCCCTTTCTCTTTTTTTTTTTCTTTCCTTGTTTTTTTTTTTTTTTTTCTTTTTTTTTTCTTTTCTTTGTATATACGATTTCAATCAACAGCCGAGTCGAACTAGCGGCATGGAATCCGTCTGTCTAAATTAAAAAAAAATTTTGGCCCCCCAGGGGGTGTCCCCAAATTGTTTTTTCCCCCCGTCCCCAAATCGCAAAGAGAAAATTTAAAAAACCCCGGGGGACACCGGGAGTAACTATGACTCTCTTAAGGTAGCCAAATGCCTCGTCATCTAATTAGTGACGCGCATGAATGGATTAACGAGATTCCTACTGTCCCTATCTACTCAGTACGCTGCGTGACTTGGTGACGAACGGACGTGTTTTTGCTATCGCTGTGTAACATAGAGATCGATTAACGGTGCTTATCAGTAACGGTGCATTGTTTACGATTTGCGCTCTCTCTTTTGTGCCGCTATCCGTTTGCGCGAGTAACGGACGTTTTTTCGTGTGCGTGTGAATAACTTATCTGTTTGCTTTGCGTGTGTGTGTGCGCATAATCTATTTATAGATTTTTGCTGCCTGCAGCGATGCCGCCGCGTAAAAGGAAGCCGTCTGCTGCTGTGAAGGCAGAGAAAATGGTGGCGTCATCTGATGATGACGCAGCAGATTCTTCGCCGGAGCCAAGCGATGTCGAGGTAAGAAGGGGGTGCTGAGCAAGCAGCAGCGGTTGAGGAAGGCCCAGCTACTGAATTTATTCCCATTTTACAATTAGAAAGAGAAGGGTTTTTGAAAAAGTTGGGTTTTTCGCGGTAAAAACTGGGAGAGGAGGGGGGGGGGGGGGGGTCGCCCCCCCCCTATATAAAATTGGGGTCTCCCCCCCCCCCGCCGCCCCCGTTCCCCCCGTTCCGCGCACAAGCCGTGCCGTTAAAAGGAAAGGGGACACCAGTGGAAAAAAAGAAGACGATTAGCAATGGTTTGCTGACGAGGGCGGTTAACGCCAATGTTGCTAAAACGCTGCTGGTGGATCTGCTGGATTCGCCCACCGCGTATGAGGGGCTCATTTTTGCGCTTATCGCAGAAAATGAGAGATTAAAGGGGCGCTTGGAGGCCGTTCGCTGTAATGCGACTGATGTCCATGGAGTTCATGCGACTGGTCACCAAGCGAGCGCTTCGTTGGCAGCCGCACATTACAAGGGGGGTCCAGTGTCGGGCATTATGTCGTCTACCCCGGAGATGCCGCGACCAGTTGAGACCTGGTCCTTGTTTGTGCGTAGTAAAACTGCGGGTAAAACCGGTAAGGACGTGGTCGACCAGGTGGTGAAGGAGGTAGGGCCGTCCCTGGGTGTGCGTGAGATGAAACCTCTGCGGGATGGTGGCGCGATTATTCGCACCCCATCTGTTGCCGAGCGGAAGCGCATTGTTGACAATGCAAAGTTTAAAGAGGTGGGTCTGGAAGTGAGCGTGAATGTGAAGCTGGGACCCAAAATCGTGGTGCAGGGCGTTCACTCGCAGATCACTCCTGACGAGTTCATGGGTGATCTGTTCGAGTTGAACCTTAAGGACAGTATGTCACTTGAGGCCTTCAAGAAAGGAGTCCGCATGGTGAGTAAGCCCTGGTCATTAGATAGTAACGCAGCAGTGAACGTCGTGCTTGAGGGTGCTGGCCAAGCCATGCAAGCCCTTTTAGACGTCGGCCGCTGCTACGTTAAGTGGTTCTCCTTCCGGGTGCGGAGCTTTGACCCGGTAGTGGGATGCTACCGCTGTCTTGGCTTCGACCATAAGGTAGCGGAGTGCAGGGCCAAAGAGGATGTTTGTCGTCGCTGCGGCCAGATGGGTCATCGCGTGGCTCAGTGCAGCAATGCACTGAACTGCAGGAACTGCGCGTTCAAGGGGAAGCCGTCGGGGCATCTTATGATGTCTCCAGCCTGCCCCGTGTACAGCGGCATTGTAGCTAGGGCGAACGCTAGACATTAACATGGCTAGCAAGTTTCTCCAGGCGAACTGTCAGGGCTCTTATGCAGCTATGTGTGAATTGGCGCCACTAATGGTGGAACGGGGCAGCGTAGTAGCCCTGCTGCAAGAACCCTACGCGACCGATGGTTGCGTACGGGGTGTGCCCGCATGTATGCGGGTATTTCTTGACAGCAGGGCCAACTCCGCTGTAGTTGTGAATGATGTCAGTATCGAATGCACTTTAGTGAATTCGACTGACTGGGGTGTGTGTGTGTGCCTTAATGGCAGCTTTGGGAGACTTTTTGTAGCGAGCGTATACTGCAAGTTCGGGGATCCCCTCGAACCGTATGTTGCGTATTTGGATGAGGTGCTACTACTGGCGAGTAGCGTACCAGTCATCCTTGGTATTGACGCAAATGCAACGTCCCCCATGTGGTTCAGCAAGATGTCCAGACACTCGTCTGGATATCCGAACCACACACGGGGTGAGTTGCTGGCCGAGTGGGCTGTGTCCCAGGATGTACGGGTCGTTAACGAACCCAGTGAGTGGTACACGTTTGCTGGGCCCATGGGCCAAAGTGACATTGATGTCACTTTTGTGAATGTGGCAGCAATGAGTGTGTATGCTTTTCAATGGAATGTTCTGGGTGGGACTGGTGTGAGTGATCACAATCCAATTGAGATTGTTATCTCTCACACCCCCACTGTGCGTGAAAGTGTTGGGGGTAACAATTGGCGCACTTGTGGTGCGAATTGGCCCAGTCATGGGGTGTACGTTAGTGAGGCGGCAACGCAAGTTCCGCTGGGCACTTTCAGTGCATTGAATGTTGATGAGCAGGTCGCGTGTGTGAGTAGGTGGCTGGCTTGTGCGAATGATCGCATGTTTGAGAGACACCGCAAGGTGAATCTCAAACGTGTGAAGTGGTGGACGCATGATCTGAGCGTTAAGCGGCGGTCGGTTCGGTCTCTGAGGAAGCGATTCCAAAGGGCCAGATCTGCCAATGCTGAGAACGCAGACCAACTCAGGTTAGTCTATAGTAGGAGTATGCGTGAGTACAAGCAAATGCTTGTAAGAGTGAAAGAGGATGAGTGGCGTTCCTTTGTGGAGCGCAATAAGGACGATCCCTGGGGTCGTGCTTATAAAGTAGTTAGAGGTAGGAGAAGCGAGACGGATGTAAGTGGCCTCCGTGTCGGTGACACTCAGTTAACGACATGGAGGGATAGTATGAATGTGTTGTTGAATGAGTTTTTCCCACGGGCGGAGATTCGGGACTTGCCACCCAGTGTGGATGGTTCCGCTGATCCGCTCATGGACAGTGAATTGGAGGAGGCCTTTTCGAGGTTAAAGTCGAGAAAGTCTCCTGGCATGGATGGTTTTACTGGGGAAATGTGCAAGAGTCTCTGGAAGTCAATTCCAGAGTATATGAAAGTGTTGTATGGAAAGTGTGTGAATGAGGGATATTTCCCCAGCGAATGGAAGTGTGCAAGAGTGATTGTGCTACTGAAGTCGCCCGAGAGGATCAGGAGCAATCCTCGTTCGTTTCGGGGCATCAGCCTCCTCCCGGTGCTTGGAAAAGTGCTGGAAAGAGTGCTGGTAGAAAGGCTTCAGGAGAGAGTGAATAGCCAAATGTCTGAGAGGCAATTTGGTTTTAGGGCAGGCAGATGTGTGGAAGATGCGTGGAGGTGAGTTAGAGACTCTGTTGAGTCCAGCAACTCCACGTATGTTCTAGGCATTTTTGTAGATTTCAAGGGGGCGTTTGACTACCTGAGTTGGCCGAGTGTGTTGGAGAGGTTGAGCGAATGCGGTAGCCGTGAAATGGCTCTTTGGAGGAGCTATTTCTCAGGCAGACGAGCGTGTGCTGTAGGGAGGAGTGAAAGTGTGAGTGTGGATGTGGTTCGTGGCTGCCCGCAGGGTTCCATCTGTGGTCCATTTATTTGGAACCTCATGATGGATACTTTGTTGTGGCAGCTCGAAAGCGTATGCAAGTGTTGTGCGTATGCAGACGATCTGCTCATATTGATTGAGGGGCAATCGAGGGCGGCTATAGAGGCAAGTGCGGCAACGTGCTTGCATCTTGTGTATGAATGGGGGGTTAGTGTTGGCGTCGGTCTGGCCATGGACAAGACGCTGGCAATGCTGCTCAAGGGCAGATTGTCAGCTGATCGACCTCCGTTGGTTAGGCTAAATGGCGTCAGGCTAACGTATGCGACTGAGGTTAAATACCTCGGCATACGTGTCGGTGAGAGGATGTGTTTCACTCCTCACATCGTAAGTTTGAAAGTTCGATTGCTCAAATTGGTTGTGCAAGTGCGCCGAATTTTGAGAAGTGAGTGGGGCCTCAGCAGGCGTGCTGCTCGCACTATATACAATGGTCTATTCGTTGCTTGTGCAGCGTATGGATCATCTATATGGTGTAAAGCAGTCACGACTGTTGTAGGCAGAAAGAAAGTGCTGGCTTGCCAGAGAGTGATTCTGCTAGGTTGTTTGCCTGTGTGCCGCACTGTCTCTACGGAGGCAATGCAGGTGCTGTTAGGAAGTAGCTCCTCTCGACTTAGAGGTCAGGCGAAGAAGAGCCTTGACTTATAAGATCAGGAGGCAGCTGCCATTGCTGCAGAATGAATGGTTAGCTGATAGGGACGTGGAGAGCCTAGGGCTTAGTGATTGTAAGACACTGCTGAAAGAGTGTGTTCTGTCTGACTGGCAGGTCAGATGGGATGCTAGTGAGAATGGGAGAGTGACTTATCGGTTCATTCGTGATGTGACGTTTGTCGACAATCGACCAGACTTTGGGTTTGGCCTAAGTCTTGGATACCTGTTGACGGGCCACGGCTCATTGAATGCATTTTTGTATTCGAGACGCCTTTGTGCCAGTCCAGTATGCCTGTGTGGCTCGATTGCAGAGACATGGGAGCATGTTCTCTGTGAGTGCTCTTTGTATGAAGATCTTCGTGATCTAAGTGCGTTTGGAGTAGTTCGGGCTAGTGGTGGGTTTGACGTTAGTCAAACGCTCTCCACTTGTGATAGGGTACGTAGTTTGAGCGTGTTTGCGAAAGCTGTGTTTGATAGAAGGCGTTTGATCCGTGGAGAAATTGAGTGAGTGTTTTGTATATATGTCATATGAATGTGGGGGTATGAGTTTGTGGGGTATGAATTTGGGTTGAACGAATGTGTTGAATGTAGTTAAACTTTGTGTTGAGGGTTACCAGTCCCTGAGCTTCATGGAGCTAAACTGGAAGTATCTTTCGGGGTACGAGTTCTGACCAGAGGACTGATCTGGTACCACAGGCGTTGGGAGTTAGGAGCGGTCTCAGCTTCCTGCTCTCGGCGTCAAATCCTTAGGGATTGTGGGGATATTAGCTGGCCGCCTAGCGGTTTGATTTCGATCAATTATTGAATGCCGCCGTTTGCGGAAGAGGAAGGAATAGGCCTCGCTCCCAACAGTGAGAAAACCATGTCCATGAACATGGCGTATACTGTTCCACCTGTGAATTGGTGTTTACATCAATTCGCATTCTATTCCTGACAGCAATATTTAAACTTGGGCCACCAACCCATAACTGTTTGGAGTTTAAATTGGAAGTATCATTCGTGGTACGAGGCCTGACCAGAGGCTTGTTTTCTGCGTACCACGGGTAATCAGGAGCCCGCGGAACAGTGTTCCGTCCTGGTTTTTGGTTGCGGGCCCTTCGGGGAGTTTTCGTGGTGGTTGTGGTTTAACACCCAAATGCGGGTAGAGCATTTGACGGGGAGCTGCGCGTCCAGCCGGGTGCCGGTTCCCAGATATCGGAAGACGTTTTAGAGGGCGTCGCTCCTTACCAAGGAGGAATTCACGACCAAACAGTAGTGTCTTCGATTTGGTACCTGCGGAATTGATGTTCCAAGGGGGCGTTGATTGACGCTTAAATTAATCCTGTGCTTGGCACCGTGAAATTAAGCCATTATGGCAGGAGTTCACGTTAAACACATTGACTTTTCATGTCCCTATCTACTATCTAGCGAAACCACAGCCAAGGGAACGGGCTTGGAATAATTAGCGGGGAAAGAAGACCCTTTTGAGCTTGACTCTAATCTGGCAGTGTAAGGAGACATAAGAGGTGTAGAATAAGTGGGAGATATTAGACTTCGGTTTGGTATCGACAATGAAATACCACTACTCTTATTGTTTCCTTACTTACTTGATTAAATGGAACGTGTATCATTTCCTAGCCATTATACGGATATATTTATTATATCTTATGGTATTGGGTTTTGATGCAAGCTTCTTGATCAAAGTATCACGAGTTTGTTATATAATCGCAAACAAATTCTTTAATGAGAGAATGCATTTATGTATTTTCAATATAAAAATTTGGTATAACTCCAATTACTCAGGTATGATCCAATTCAAGGACATTGCCAGGTAGGGAGTTTGACTGGGGCGGTACATCTCTCAAATAATAACGGAGGTGTCCCAAGGCCAGCTCAGTGCGGACAGAAACCACACATAGAGCAAAAGGGCAAATGCTGACTTGATCTCGGTGTTCAGTACACACAGGGACAGCAAAAGCTCGGCCTATCGATCCTTTTGGTTTAAAGAGTTTTTAACAAGAGGTGTCAGAAAAGTTACCATAGGGATAACTGGCTTGTGGCGGCCAAGCGTTCATAGCGACGTCGCTTTTTGATCCTTCGATGTCGGCTCTTCCTATCATTGTGAAGCAAAATTCACCAAGCGTTGGATTGTTCACCCATGCAAGGGAACGTGAGCTGGGTTTAGACCGTCGTGAGACAGGTTAGTTTTACCCTACTAATGACAAAAACGTTGTTGCGACAGCATTCCTGCGTAGTACGAGAGGAACCGCAGGTACGGACCAATGGCACAATACTTGTTCGAGCGAACAGTGGTATGACGCTACGTCCGTTGGATTATGCCTGAACGCCTCTAAGGTCGTATCCGTGCTGGACTGCAATGATAACTAAGGGGCAATTTGCATTGTATGGCTTCTAAACCATTAAAAGTTTGTAATTTATTTTATAAACGACAATGGATGTGATGCCAATGTTATTTGTAACATAGTGAATCAGGAGGATCTACGATCACTTGGTGCCGTGCTAGTTACATATTTAAACATTATTTAATATAATGACAAAGCCTAGAATCAATTGTAAACGACTTTTATAACGGGCAAGGTGTTGTAAGTGGTTGAGCAGCTGCCATACTGCGATCCACTGAAGCTTATCCTTTGCTTGATGATTCGATAAAATACTTTAATAATAAATGATAATTAAAAAAAACCGTAACGAACAAAACCATATATCAATACCATTTGCGATGGGTGACATTTATTTGTTATTGATATGTATATATATATATATATGTAATATATATAAATATGTATAAATAATATAAATGGAACTTTTCGCATATGAGTGCATACTAACATCTAACAACTACAATACACTGGTAAAGACTATAATGAAGAACTTAAAGTAAGCGTAATTTAGTGGCGCAAATATGGTGGCCATATGTTCCCTGAAAAGAACTAAGTTTTATATAATCAAAGAGAAACAAAATATATATATGTTAGCTTGGCAACATTAAGAAAAAAAAGTTTTAAATCGACAAAGCGGTGAGATATAATGAAATTTAAATAAGACTCAAGTGAACGGCGGAAGTCACTAGTACTCTCTTAAGGTAGCCAAATGCCTCGTCATCTTATTAGTGACGCGCATGAATGTATTAACGAGATTCCTACTGTCCCTAAAAAGAACTTTATGATATACAATCAAAGAGATGCAAAATATATAAATTCGTATCTGTTATTATATAACATTACTATTTGAAACTTGGAATTGTGAAATATATACTGTACTATAATATTAAATAAGGTCATGCAAAATATATGTTAGCTTGGCAACATTAAGAAAAAAAGTTTTAAATCGACAAAGCGGTGAGATATAATGAAATTTAAATAAGACTCAAGTGAACGGCGGAAGTCACTAGTACTCTCTTAAGGTAGCCAAATGCCTCGTCATCTTATTAGTGACGCGCATGAATGTATTAACGAGATTCCTACTGTCCCTAAAAATAACTTTATGATATACAATCAAAGAGATGCAAAATATATAAATTCGTATCTGTTATTATATAACATTACTATTTGAAACTTGGAATTGTGAAATATATACTGTACTATAATATTAAATAAGGTCATGCAAAATATATGTTAGCTTGGCAACATTAAGAAAAAAAGTTTTAAATCGACAAAGCGGTGAGATATAATGAAATTTAAATAAGACTCAAGTGAACGGCGGAAGTCACTAGTACTACTTTAAGGTAGCCAAAAGCCTCGTCATCTTATTAGTGACGCGCATGAATGTATTAACGAGATTTCTACTGTTCCTTAAAAGAACTTTATGATATATAATCAAAGAGATGCAAAATATATAAATTCGTATCTGTTATTATATATATAACATTACTATTTGAAACTTGGAATTGTGAAATATATACTGTACTATAATAATAAATAAGGTCATGCAAAATATATGTTAGCTTGGCAACATTAAGAAAAAAAAGTTTTAAATCGACAAAGCGGTGAGATATAATGCAATTTAAATAACACTCAAGTGAACGGCGGAAGTCACTAGTACTCTCTTAAGGTAGCCAAATGCCTCGTCATCTTATTAGTGACGCGCATGAATGTATTAACGAGATTTCTACTGTTCCTTAAAAGAACTTTATGATATATAATCAAAGAGATGCAAAATATATAAATTCGTATCTGTTATTATATAACATTACTATTTGAAACTTGGAATTGTGAAATATATACTGTACTATAATAATAAATAAGGTCATGCAAAATATATGTTAGCTTGGCAACATTAAGAAAAAAAAGTTTTAAATCGACAAAGCGGTGAGATATAATGCAATTTAAATAACACTCAAGTGAACGGCGGAAGTCACTAGTACTCTCTTAAGGTAGCCAAATGCCTCGTCATCTTATTAGTGACGCGCATGAATGTATTAACGAGATTCCTACTGTCCCTAAAAAGAACTTTATGATATACAATCAAAGAGATGCAGTGTTTATATAATTGCATTCGTTATTATATAACATTACTATTTGAAACTTGGAATTGTGAAATATATACTGTGCTATATTAATAAATAAGCTCATCCAACATTAAGCCATAAAATTTGGTAATTGACAATGCGGTGTCATATAAAGAAATAAAACTAGGGCGCAAGTAGCCAAATGTCTCGTCAACTAATTAAAGAATGAACTAACCAAATAAATGTTATATTTTATAACATTAAGAAAAAAAATAAAAGACATTTAGCTTTCAAAGATAAACTCGTAATTTCATATCGTATGGCGCAAAAAGATTAAGTCATTTAGCTATCATATCGTATGGCGCAAAAAGATAAACGCGTTTAGCTTTCATATCGTATGGCATTAAATGATAAAACCATTTAGAATTCATATCGTATGGCGTAAAATGATTAAAGCATATAATTTTCATATCGTATGCCGCAGAATGAAAAAATCATTTAGCTATCGTAAAAAATAAGCTTGTATTGATATCATTTTATACGGCGTAAAAAGATAAAATAATTTAGCTTTCATATCGTATGGCGCAAAATTATAAAAGCAATTATTTTCATATCGTATGGCGCAAAAAGATTAACTCATATCGTATGGCGGAAAAAGATTAACTCATATCGTATGGCGGAAAAGGATAATATTATTTAGCTATCTCATCGTATGACGCCCTTAGAAAATGAAAAAAATTTGAAGTGTTGTCTTGCCGACATAGACATTAATAGATATTATAAGAAATAATGAAGATATATATAGTATTATTATAATTAGTACACGAAAATGTAATGTGAAATTGCACCCTTAGCGAAAAATATCAGCATTTAAGAAGACATGGCAAAAAACCTATATAGGGAGTGGTGTCGCGCGAGGCAAGTTGTATGAAAAAAATTTATATATGGAAAAATATCATATGACTGTGGAGTGTTGTCTTGCCGGCATAGAATTTAATGGATATAATATGAAATAATGAAGATATATAGTGTATTATTAAATTAGTATACGAAAATGTAATATGAAATGGCACCATTAGCGAAAAATATCAGCATTTAAGAAGACATGGCAAAAAACCTATATAGGGAGTGGTGTCGCGCAAGGCAAGTTGTATGAAAAAAATTTATATATGGAAAAATATCATATGACTGTGGAGTGTTGTCTTGCCGGCATAGAATTTAATGGATATAATATGAAATAATGAAGATATATAGTGTATTATTAAATTAGTATACGAAAATGTAATATGAAATGGCACCATTAGAGAAAAATATCAGCATTTAAGAAGACATGGCAAAAAACCTATATAGGGAGTGGTGTCGCGCAAGGCAAGTTGTATGAAAAAAATTTATATATGGAAAAATATCATATGACTGTGGAGTGTTGTCTTGCCGGCATAGAATTAAATGGATATAATATGAACTAATGAAGATATATAGTGTATTATTAAATTAGTATACGAAAATGTAATATGAAATGGCACCATTAGAGAAAAATATCAGCATTTAAGAAAACATGGCAAAAAACCTTTACATGGTGAGCAGTGTGTGCTGATCTATTATATGCAATTAACATATAATATGTACGTATGTCATATACTCTGTATGAGTTCTGTGATCGTTATTTTTTATCCTTATGGACGCTTGGCTGCGATATATATAAAAAGATAATTGAGGAATTTGCCAAGATATGTTGTGTGTGTAATATCTCCAATATATACTAATAGGTTTCCTTTTATCGTTAATTCTTCGTTTTCTGTGGCGGTGGAAAGTTGTCTTGCAAAATGTGGATGCATTTAATCAATACAATGAGTACATCGCCGGTTGTGGTTCTTGTTGTCTATATACCACTTAAAGTTGACTATCATTGCATATACTACACTACACTTATTGCGTGTATGATATGTGTGTTTTTTTTTTCTATAGTATTATATTTTTGTAATATTTGTGCAAGTGACGCTTATATTTCATAACATATTGGGAAAATTGTTAATTTCTCATCCAATTAAAAGTGTTTTATCCATACTTTGTGGATTAAACAAAAATTAATGTGTGATTTTATCATATATTAAGCAAGTGAAATTATAAAGATATTGCTGAACTAAAGTATTTATAATGTTAATAGATATTGTGATTTTTAATATGTCGAATTTAATATAACGAACATGATACGCTGTTTAATAATGGCCATGTTCGTTTAATTTTGTATATATACATGTTCATGGTATAATTTAATTTTTTCAATAAAATATCTAAGTTTTATCATAAAAAATACATTTGTATTTAAATTATTTATGTTGTATAATTATAAATTTACACATAAAAAATAACATTATTCTGGTTGATCCTACAGAAGTTATATGCTTGTCTCAAAGATTAAGCCATGCATGTCTAAGTACACACGAATTAACAGTGAAAACCGCAAAAGGCTCATTATATCAGTTATGGTTCCTAGATCCTATTGAAGTTACTTCTTAGATAACTGTGGTAATCGTAGAGCTAATGATGTGACCAAAACACCGAGACCTTTTGGAACGTGTGCTTTTATTAGGGCTAAACCAAGGATCGCCAAGATCGTTACATTGGTTGAACTCTAGATAACTTATGCAGGATCGTATGGTCTCTTGTACCGACGACAGATCTTTCAAATGTCTGCCCTATCAACTTTTGATGGTAGTATCTAGGATCACCATGGTTGCAACGGGTAACGGGAATCAGGTTCGATTCCGGAGAGGGAGCCCGAGAAACCGCTACCACATCTAAGGAAGGGCAGGCGCGTAAATTACCCACTCCCAGCTCGGGGAGGTAGTGACGAAAAATAACAATACAGGACTCATATCCGAGGCCCTGTAATTGGAATGAGTACACTTTAAATCCTTTAACAAGGACCTATTGGAGAGGGCAAGTCTGGTGCCAGCAGCCGCGGTAATTCCAGCTCCATATAGCGTATATTAAAGTTGTTGCGGTTAAAACGTTCGTAGTTGAACTTGTGCTTCATACGGTAGTACAACTTACAATTGTGGTTAGTACTATACCTTATGTATGTAAGCGTATTACCGGTGGAGTTCTTATATGTAATTAAATACTTGTATTTTTTTATATATTCCTCCTATTTAAAAAAACCTGCATTAGTGCTCTTCATCGAGTGTTATTGTCCAATGGTACAATTACTTTGAACAAATTAGAGCATGCAAATTAAAGCAGGCTTCAAATGCCTGAATATTCTGTGCAAGTGGGATAATGAAATAAGACCTCTGTTCTGCTTTCATTCTGGTTTTCAGATCAAGAGGTAATGATTAATAGAAGCAGTTTGGGGGCATTAGTATTACGACGCGAGAGGTGAAATTTTGGACCGTCGTAAGACTAACTTAAGCGAAAGCATTTGCCAAAGATGTTTTCATTAATCAAGAACGAAAGTTAGAGGTTCGAAGGCGATCAGATACTGCCCTAGTTCTAACCATAAACGATGCCAGCTAGCAATTGGGTGTAGCTTGACTTTTTATGGCTCTCTCAGTCGCTCTCCCGAAACCAAAGCTTTTGGGCTCCGGGGAAGTATGGTTGCAAAGCTGAAACTTAAAGGAATTGACGGAAGGGCACCAATTAGAGTGGAGCCTGCGGCTTAATTTGACTCAACACGGG
>JAWNPD010000368.1:0-10000 GCA_035045305.1 Drosophila maculinotata | reverse complement strand
CCGTCTTGAAACACGGACCAAGGAGTCTAACATATGTGCAAGTTATTGGGATATAAACCTAATAGCGTAATTAACTTGACTATTAATGGGATTAGTTTTTTAACTATTTATAGTTAATTAACACAATCCCGGGGCGCTCTATATAGTTATGTATAATAATATTTATATTATTTATACCTCTAACTGGAACGTACCTTGAGCATATATGCTGTGACCCGAAAGATGGTGAACTATACTTGATCAGTTGAAGTCAGGGGGAAACCCTGATGGAAGACCGAAACAGTTCTGACGTGCAAATCGATTGTCAGAATTGAGTATAGGGGCGAAAGACCAATCGAACCATCTAGTAGCTGGTTCCTTCCGAAGTTTCCCTCAGGATAGCTGGTGCATTTAACTGTTGTATAAAATAATCTTATCTGGTAAAGCGAATGATTAGAGGCCTTAGGGTCGAAACGATCTTAACCTATTCTCAAACTTTAAATGGGTAAGAACCTTAACTTTCTTGATATGAAGTTTAAGGTTATGATATAATGTGCCCAGTGGGCCACTTTTGGTAAGCAGAACTGGCGCTGTGGGATGAACCAAACGTAATGTTACGGTGCCCAAATTAACAACTCATACAGAAAACCATGAAAGGCGTTGGTTGCTTAAAACAGCAGGACGGTGATCATGGAAGTCGAAATCCGCTAAGGAGTGTGTAACAACTCACCTGCCGAAGCAACTAGCATTTGCCCTTAAAATGGATGGCGCTTAAGTTGTATACCTATACATTACCGCTAAAGTAGATGATTTATATTACTTGTAATGTAAATTTTGAAACTTTAGTGAGTAGGAAGGTACAATGGTGTGCATAGAAGTGTTTGGCGTAAGCCTGCATGGAGCCGCCATTGGTACAGATCTTGGTGGTAGTAGCAAATAAATCAATGAGACCTTGGAGGACTGAAGTGGAGAAGGGTTTCGTGTGAACAGTGGTTGATCACGAGTTAGTCGGTCCTAAGTTCAAGGCGAAAGCCGAAAATTTTCAAGTAATTTGTCGAATCATATACCATATAGCAATATTTTATACTTGAATAATTTTGAACGAAAGGAATACGGTTCCAAATTCCGTAACCTGTTGAGTATCCGTTTGTTATTAAATATGGGCCTCGTGCTCATCCTGGTAACAGGAACGACCATAAAGAAGCCGTCGAGAGATATCGGAAGAGTTTTCTTTTCTGTTTTATAGCCGTACTACCATGGAAGTCTTTCGCAGAGAGATATGGTAGATGGGCTAGAAGAGCATGACATATACTGTTGTGTCGATATTTTCTCCTCGGACCTTGAAAATTTATGGTGGGGATACGCAAACTTCTCAACAGGCCGTACCAATATCCGCAGCTGGTCTCCAAGGTGAAGAGTCTCTAGTCGATAGAATAATGTAGGTAAGGGAAGTCGGCAAATTAGATCCGTAACTTCGGGATAAGGATTGGCTCTGAAGATTGAGATAGTCGGGCTTGATTGGGAAACAATAACATGGTTTATGTGCTCGTTCTGGGTAAATAGAGTTTCTATCATTTATGGTAGGTTCTTGTTCCCCGGATAGTTTAGTTACGTAGCCAATTGTGGAACTTTCTTGCTAAAATTTTAAAGAATACTAGTTGGGCAACCAATTAGTTCTTTTAAATTATAACGATTATCAATTAACAATCAATTCAGAACTGGCACGGACTTGGGGAATCGGACTGTCTAATTAAAACAAAGCATTGTGATGGCCCTAGCGGGTGTTGACACAATGTGATTTCTGCCCAGTGCTCTGAATGTCAAAGTGAAGAAATTCAAGTAAGCGCGGGTCAACGGCGGGAGTAACTATGACTCTCTTAAGGTAGCCAAATGCCTCGTCATCTAATTAGTGACGCGCATGAATGGATTAACGAGATTCCTACTGTCCCTATCTACTCAGTACGCTGCGTGACTTGGTGACGAACGGACGTGTTTTTGCTATCGCTGTGTAACATAGAGATCGATTAACGGTGCTTATCAGTAACGGTGCATTGTTTACGATTTGCGCTCTCTCTTTTGTGCCGCTATCCGTTTGCGCGAGTAACGGACGTTTTTTCGTGTGCGTGTGAAGAACTTATCTGTTTGCTTTGCGTGTGTGTGTGCTTATAATCTATTTATAGATTTTTGCTGCCTGCAGCGATGCCGCCGCGTAAAAGGAAGCCGTCTGCTGCTGTGAAGGCAGAGAAAATGGTGGCGTCATCTGATGATGACGCAGCAGATTCTTCGCCGGAGCTAAGCGATGTCGAGGTAAGAAGGGGGTGCTGAGCAAGCAGCAGCGGTTGACCCCCCCCATCCCCCCCCCCCCCCCCACCCCCCCCCCGGAAGGCGAACCCAACATTACCGCCCAATTACACGAAGGGCCTGCGGGTTTTTCCGAAAAAGTTATTTGGAGGGGGGGGGGGTTTGCCTTTTATTAAAGCTAGCGGTCCCCCGCGGCCCCCTTGCGCGTTCGGCGAGCAATGCGAGCCTTTTAAAGAAAAGGGACCCCTTTGAAAAGAGGGGTTACCATGGGTTTACCGGGGGTTACCACTATTTTTATAACGCCTTCTTGACTTTCTTGATTCGACCAGCGCGTATGAGGGGCTCATTTTTGCGCTTATCGCAGAAAATGAGAGATTAAAGGGGCGCTTGGAGGCCGTTCGCTGTAATGCGACTGATGTCCATGGAGTTCATGCGACTGGTCACCAAGCGAGCGCTTCGTTGGCAGCCGCACATTACAAGTGGGGTCCAGTGTCGGGCATTTAGGTCGTCTACCCCGGAGATGCCGCGACCAGTTGAGACCTGGTCCTTGGTTGTGCGCAGTAAAACTGCGGGTAAAACCGGTAAGGACGTGGTCGACCAGGTGGTGAAGGAGGTAGGGCCGTCCCTGGGTGTGCGTGTATGAGGTTGCTCTCCAGGATGGTGGCGCGATTATTCGCACCCCATCTGTTGCCGAGCGGAAGCGCATTGTTGACAATGCAAAGTTTAAAGAGGTGGGTCTGGAAGTGAGCGTGAATGTGAAGCTGGGACCCAAAATCGTCGTGCAGGGCGTTCACTCGCAGATCACTCCTGACGAGTTCATGGGTGATCTGTTCGAGTTGAACCTTAAGGACAGTATGTCACTTGAGGCCTTCAAGAAAGGAGTCCGCATGGTGAGTAAGCCCTGGTCATTAGATAGTAACGCAGCAGTGAACGTCGTGCTTGAGGGTGCTGGCCAAGCCATGCAAGCCCTTTTAGACGTCGGCCGCTGCTACGTTAAGTGGTTCTCCTTCCGGGTGCGGAGCTTTGACCCGGTAGTGGGATGCTACCGCTGTCTTGGCTTCGACCATAAGGTAGCGGAGTGCAGGGCCAAAGAGGATGTTTGTCGTCGCTGCGGCCAGATGGGTCATCGCGTGGCTCAGTGCAGCAATGCACTGAACTGCAGGAACTGCGCGCCCAAGGGGAAGCCGTCGGGGCATCTTATGATGTCTCCAGCCTGCCCCGTGTACAGCGGTATTGTAGCTAGGGCGAACGCTAGACATTAACATGGCTAGCAAGTTTCTCCAGGCGAACCGTCAGGGCTCTTATGCAGCTATGTGTGAATTGGCGCCACTAATGGTGGAACGGGGTAGCGTAGTAGCCCCGCTGCAAGAACCCTACGCGACCGATGGTTGCGTACGGGGTGTGCCCGCATGTATGCGGGTATTTCTTGACAGTAGGGCCAACTCCGCTGTAGTTGTGAATGATGTCAGTATCGAATGCACTTTAGTGAATTCGACTGACTGGGGTGTGTGTGTGTGACTCAATGGCAGCTTTGGGAGACTTTTTTTGTAGCGAGCGTATACTGCAAGTTCGGGGGATCCCCTCGAACCGTATGTTGCGTATTTGGATGAGGTGCTACTACTGGCGAGTAGCGTACCAGTCATCCTTGGTATTGACGCAAATGCAACGTCCCCCATGTGGTTCAGCAAGATGTCCAGACACTCGTCTGGATATCCGAACCACACACGGGGTGAGTTGCTGGCCGAGTGGGCTGTGTCCCAGGATGTACGGGTCGTTAACGAACCCAGTGAGTGGTACACGTTTGCTGGGCCCATGGGCCAAAGTGACATTGATGTCACTTTTGTGAATGTGGCAGCAATGAGTGTGTATGCTTTTCAATGGAATGTTCTGGGTGGGACTGGTGTGAGTGATCACAATCCAATTGAGATTGTTATCTCTCACACCCCCACTGTGCGTGAAAGTGTTGGGGGTAACAATTGGCGCACTTGTGGTGCGAATTGGCCCAGTCATGGGGTGTACGTTAGTGAGGCGGCAACGCAAGTTCCGCTGGGCACTTTCAGTGCATTGAATGTTGATGAGCAGGTCGCGTGTGTGAGTAGGTGGCTGGCTTGTGCGAATGATCGCATGTTTGAGAGACACCGCAAGGTGAATCTCAAACGTGTGAAGTGGTGGACGCATGATCTGAGCGTTAAGCGGCGGTCGGTTCGGTCTCTGCGGAAGCGATTCCAAAGGGCCAGATCTGCCAATGCTGAGAACGCAGACCAACTCAGGTTAGTCTATAGTAGGAGTATGCGTGAGTACAGGCAAATGCTTGTAAGAGTGAAAGAGGATGAGTGGCGTTCCTTTGTGGAGCGCAATAAGGACGATCCCTGGGGTCGTGCTTATAAAGTAGTTAGAGGTAGGAGAAGCGAGACGGATGTGGGTGGCCTCCGTGTCGGTGACACTCAGTTAACGACATGGAGGGATAGTATGAATGTGTTGTTGAATGAGTTTTTCCCACGGGCGGAGATTCGGGACTTGCCACCTAGTGTGGATGGTTCCGCTGATCCGCTGATGGACAGTGAATTGGAGGAGGCCTTTTCGAGGTTAAAGTCGAGAAAGTCTCCTGGCATGGATGGTTTTACTGGGGAAATGTGCAAGAGTCTCTGGAAGTCAATTCCAGAGTATTGAAAGTGTTGTATGGAAAGTGTGTGAATGAGGGATATTTCCCCAGCGAATGGAAGTGTGCAAGAGTGATTGTGCTACTGAAGTCGCCCGAGAGGATCAGGAGCAATCCTCGTTCGTTTCGGGGCATCAGCCTCCTCCCGGTGCTTGGAAAAGTGCTGGAAAGAGTGCTGGTAGAAAGGCTTCAGGAGAGAGTGAATAGCCAAATGTCTGAGAGGCAATTTGGTTTTAGGGCAGGCAGATGTGTGGAAGATGCGTGGAGGTATGTTAGAGACTCTGTTGAGTCCAGCAACTCCACGTATGTTCTAGGCATTTTTGTAGATTTCAAGGGGGCGTTTGACTACCTGAGTTGGCCGAGTGTGTTGGAGAGGTTGAGCGAATGCGGTAGCCGTGAAATGGCTCTTTGGAGGAGCTATTTCTCAGGCAGACGAGCGTGTGCTGTAGGGAGGAGTGAAAGTGTGAGTGTGGATGTGGTTCGTGGCTGCCCGCAGGGTTCCATCTGTGGTCCATTTATTTGGAACCTCATGATGGATACTTTGTTGTGGCAGCTCGAAAGCGTATGCAAGTGTTGTGCGTATGCAGACGATCTGCTCATATTGATTGAGGGGCAATCGAGGGCGGCTATAGAGGCAAGTGCGGCAACGTGCTTGCATCTTGTGTATGAATGGGGGGTTAGTGTTGGCGTCGGTCTGGCCATGGACAAGACGCTGGCAATGCTGCTCAAGGGCAGATTGTCAGCTGATCGACCTCCGTTGGTTAGGCTAAATGGCGTCAGGCTAACGTATGCGACTGAGGTTAAATACCTCGGCATACGTGTCGGTGAGAGGATGTGTTTCACTCCTCACATCGTAAGTTTGAAGGTTCGATTGCTCAAATTGGTTGTGCAAGTGCGCCGAATTTTGAGAAGTGAGTGGGGCCTCAGCAGGCGTGCTGCTCGCACTATATACAATGGTCTATTCGTTGCTTGTGCAGCGTATGGATCATCTATATGGTGTAAAGCAGTCACGACTGTTGTAGGCAGAAAGAAAGTGCTGGCTTGCCAGAGAGTGATTCTGCTAGGTTGTTTGCCTGTGTGCCGCACTGTCTCTACGGAGGTAATGCAGGTGCTGTTAGGAAGTAGCTCCTCTCGACTTAGAGGTCAGGCAGAAGAGCCTTGACTTATAAGATCAGGAGGCAGCTGCCATTGCTGCAGAATGAATGGTTAGCTGATAGGGAGCGTGGAGAGCCTAGGGCTTAGTGATTGTAAGACACTGCTGAAAGAGTGTGTTCTGTGTGTTTTGGCCTTACTTGGGCAGCTCGTTCGGTAACCACAAATTCTTTACCGCTAAAAGGGGTATCTCAAGGCCCTGGGGGTTTTTATAGGCCTCTAAAGCTTTTTCAAGGCCCCGGTATGGGCGAAGTTAGCTGCGCTGCCAACGTAGGCGCAAGCGTATTATCGCAGCATCCAGGTCTGGCACTATTTCAAGCATGACAAAAAGCTGGCCTCTATAACTGGATAAGTTTTGATTTTACAAATTTGAACTGCCCGCGGCCGTTACACCTTTGGTGTCTTGGGCTTTATTAAGAGTTGGTCGAAAGAATTTGACGATCTCTACGTTACTAAAACTCTTAATACTTCATTTGTTCACCCTATTCTTCAGTATGGGTCTTGTATATGGTATCCCCAATACAAGGTTCATCAGGATAGAATAGAATCTGTACAAAAACAATTTCTACTCTTTGCCCTCCGGTGTCTTCACTGGAATCCTAATACTCGCTTGCCTCCTTACCGTAGTAGACTTTAACTAATAAATCTTTCTCCTCTTTCTGATCGTAGAACCATCCTTGGTGAATTCTTCTTACACAAACTAATTAACGGGGAAATTTAATTGTCCGAATTAATTGGTTAAATAAGTTTGGCTGATCCGATCAAAAGTACTAGAAACTTTCTTTCGCTTTCTTCTCAAGCCTGTAATACTATTATTTTTTGTATTATTTAAAAGGGTATCTCACAAAAAGGGTTAAACACCGCGACCTAGGGTGGTCTTTTGTGCTGTAAAGCTCCCTAAGGGTACAAGAGCTGCTCTACCTCCCTTATGAAGGCGAGCAGGTCTCTTGTAGAAGTCTGTCTAATCTGCGCAGGAGTTGTGAATTCGCTACGCAGATGCCTTTTCCTACTCCAGATAATAACTGTTTTGTGGACTCGTCATCTTCCTTGCAGAGCCTGCATTTTGCATCAGGGGTGATATGCATTTTGTGAAGGTGGTATAAGAAGTCATTCTGTTTATTTAGGGGTGGACTAGCTCTTTAGCTTGACTTTTTTCGACCAGTCCTCTACCAAGGATTTGGCCGGTGCTCATGTTGGCTCTTTCGTCGAGTGCTGCACGAGGCAAACATTTTTGCCTCGCCTGGAGTCGTTGCCCCGAATACCTTTCGGCAGCTTTGACACCTTGTACCGCATTTTAACGGCTTAGCTGCTTCCACGGTGACAACTGTTTGCTGCTGGGACACCTGCTTCTTGGTGGCTCCAGTGTGGGTGCTGCCTCTTGCAGCGCCACGGGATGCACCATTGGGTGACGTCACTGCACGCTTGCTCGAGCTGGAACCCTGGATCACTATCAACAGCCGAGTCGATCTAGCCATGTCCGTCTGTCTGTCCGTCTGTCCGTGTAAGCTCAGTACGCTGCGTGACTTGGTGACGAACGGACGTGTTTTGCTATCGCTGTGTAACAAAGAGATTGATTAACGGTGTATTGTTTACAATTTGCGCTCTCTCTATTGTGCCGCTATCCGTTTGCGCGAGTAACGGACGTTTTTTCGTGTGCGTGTGAAAAGCTTATCTGTTTGCTTTGCGTGTGTGTGTGCGCATAATCTATTTATAGATTTTTGCTGCCTGCAGCGATGCCGCCGCGCAAAGGGAAGCCGTCTGCTGTTGCGAAGGCTGAGAAAATGGTGGCGTCATCGGATGATGACGCGGCAGATTCCTCGCCGGAGCCAAGCGATGTTGAGGTATGAAGGGGGTGCTGAGCAAGCAGCAGCGGTTGAGGAAGGAGGCCGTTCGCTTTAATGCGACTGATTTCCATGGAGTCCATGCGACTGGTTACCAAGCGAGCGCTTTGTTGGCAGCCGCACACTACAAGGGGGGTCTAGTGTCGGGCCCCGGAGATGTCGCGACCAGTTGAGACCTGGTCCTTGTTTGTACGTAGCAAGACGTAGCAAGGACGTGGTCGACCAGGTGGTGAAGGATGTAGGGCCGTCCCTGGGTGTGCGGGATGGTGGCGCGATTATTCGCACCCCATCTGTTGCCGAGCGGAAGCGCATTGTTGACAACACAAAGTTTAAAGAGGTGGGTTTGGAAGTGAGCGTGAATGTGAAGCTTGGGCATAAAATCGTGGTGCAGGGCGTTCACTCGCAGATCACTCCTGACGAGTTCATGGATGACTTGTTCGAGTTGAACCTTAAGGACAGTATGTCACTTGAGGCCTTCAAGAAAGCAAGAAACCATGTAGAGTAAGCCCTTGTCGTTAGACAGCAACGCAGCAGTGAATGTCGGGCTTGAGGGTACTGGCCAGGCCATGCATGCCCTTTTAGACGTCGGCCGCTGCTACGTTAAGTGGTTTTCCTTCCGGGTGCGGAGCTTAGACCCGGTAGTGGGATGCTACCGCTGTCTTGGCTTCGACCATAAGGTAGCGGAGTGCAGGGCCAAGGAGGACGTTTGTCGTCGCTGCGGCCAGATGGGTCATAGCGAGGGTCAGTGCAGCAATGCACTGAACTGCAGGAACTGCGTCGTTCAAGGGGAAGCCGTCGGGGCATCTTATGATGTCTCCAGCTTGTCCCGTGTACAGCGGTGTTGTAGCTAGGGCGAACGCTAGACATTAATATGTCTAGCAAGTTTCTCCAGGCGAACTGTCAGGGCTCTTATGCAGCTATGTGTGAATTGGCGCCACTAATGGTGGAACGGGGCAGCGTAGTAGCCCTGCTGCAAGAACCCTACGCGACCGATGGTTGCGTATTGCGCTCTGCGGGGATGTAGGTGGGTATTTCTTGACAGTAGGTCCAACTCCGCCGTAGTTGTGAATGATGTCAGTATCGAATGCACTTTAGTGAATTCGACTGACTGGGGTGTGTGCGAGAAACTCAATGCGGCTGCTTTGTAGGGAGACTTTTGTAGCGAGCGTATACCGCGTGTGTCTGGGATCCTGTCGAACTGTATAAGTTGCGTATTTGGATGAGGTGCTACTAACAAGGGAGTAGCGTACCAGTCATCCTTGGCATTGACGCAAATGCAACGTCCCCCATGTGGTTCAGCAAGATGTCCAGACACTCGTCTGGATATCCGAACCACACGGGTTAAGATGCTGGCTGAGTGGGCTGTATCCCAGGATATACGGGTCGTTAACGAACCCAGTGAGTGGTACACGTTTGCGGGGCTGATGGGCCAAAGTGACATTGATGTCACTTTTGTGAATGTGGCAGCAATGAGTGTGTATGCTTTTCAATGGAATGTTCTGGGTGGGACTGGTGTGAGTGATCACAATCCAATTGAGATTGTTATCTCTCACACCCTCACTGTGCGTGAAAGTGTTGGGACTAACAATTGGCGCACTTGTGGTGCGAATTGGCCCATTCATGGAGTGTACGTTAGTGAGGTGGCAACGCAAGTTCCACTGGGCACTTTCAGTGCACTGAATGTTGATAAGCAGGTTGCGTGTGTGAATAGGTGACTGGCTTGTGCGAATGATCGCATGCTTGAGAGGCACCGCAAGGTGAATCTCAAACGTGTGAAGTGGTGGACGCATGAGCTGAGCGTTAAGCTGCGGTCAGTCCGGTCTCTGAGGAAGCGATTCCAAAGGGCCAGATCTGTCAATGCTAAGAACGCAGACCAACTCAGGCTAGTCTTTAGTAGGAGTATGCGTGAGTACAAGCAAATGCTTGTAGAGTGAAAGAGGATGAGTGGCGATCCTTTGTGGAGCGCAATAAGGACGATCCCTGGGGTCGTGATTATAAAGTTGTTAGAGGTAGGCGAAGCGAGACGGATGTAAGTGACCTCCGTGTCGGTGACACTCAGTTAACGACA
>JAWNPD010000367.1:0-28107 GCA_035045305.1 Drosophila maculinotata | reverse complement strand
GTTGTATACCTTTTTAGACACGTTAAGATCAGAATTATAAATTGCCATTTAAAAATGGCCATGCCATATAATTTCATTTTTTGCCAAAAATGACCATGATCCGACATCAAATACCCGAGTTATGAGCATTCAAAAATGACCATGTAATATTTTTAGCATTAACAAAAAAATAAGATTTTTGGAGCTTCATTACTTGCATATCTCGGCCAAAATAAGTCCGATCTTTGAGTGGTATACCTTTTTAGACTCGTTAAGATCAGAATTATAGATTTCCATTTAAAAATGGCCATGCCAGCAAATTTCATTTTTTGCCAAAAATGACCATGATCCGACATCAAATACCCGAGTTATGAGCATTCAAAGATGACCATGTAATATTTTCAGCATTAACAAAAAAATAAGATTTTTGGAGCTTCATAACTTGCATATCTCGACCAAAATAAGTCCGATCTTTGAGTGGTATACCTTTTTAGACTCGTTAAGATCAGAATTATAGATTGCCATTTAAAAATGGCCATGCCAGAAAATTAAATTTTTTGCCAAAAATGACCATGATCCGACATCAAATACCCGAGTTATGAGCATTCAAAGATGACCATGTAATATTTTCAGCATTAACAAAAAAATAAGATTTTTGGAGCTTCATAACTTGCATATCTCGGCCAAAATAAGTCCGATCTTTGAGTGGTATACCTTTTTAGACTCGTTGAGATCAGAATTATATATTGCCATTTAAAAATGGCCATGCCAGCAGATTTAATTTTTTGCCAAAAATGACCATGATCCGACATCAAATACCCGAGTTATGAGCATTCAAAGATGACCATGTAATATTTTCAGCATTAACAAAAAAATAAGATTTTTGGAGCTTCATAACTTGCATATCTCGGCCAAAATAAGTCCGATCTTTGAGTGGTATACCTTTTTAGACTCGTTAAGATCAGAATTAAAGATTGCCATTTAAAAATGGCCATGCCAGCAAATTTAATTTTTTGCCAAAAATGACCATGATCCGACATCAAATACCCGAGTTATGAGCATTCAAAGATGACCATGTAATATTTTCAGCATTAACAAAAAAAAAAGATTTTTGGAGCTTCATAACTTGCATATCTCGGCCAAAATAAGTCCGATCTTTGAGTGGTATACCTTTTTAGACTCGTTAAGATCAGAATTATAGATTGCCATTTAAAAATGGCCATGCCAGCAAATTTCATTTTTTGCCAAAAATGACCATGATCCGACATCAAATACCCGAGTTATGAGCATTCAAAGATAACCATGTAATATTTTCAGCATTAACAAAAAAAAAAGATTTTTGGAGCTTCATAACTTGCATATCTCGGCCAAAATAAGTCCGATCTTTGAGTGGTATACCTTTTTAGACTCGTTAAGATCAGAATTATAGATTGCCATTTAAAAATGGCCATGCCAGCAAATTTCATTTTTTGCCAAAAATGACCATGATCCGACATCAAATACCCGAGTTATGAGCATTCAAAGATGACCATGTAATATTTTCAGCATTAACAAAAAAATAAGATTTTTGGAGCTTCATAACTTGCATATCTCGGCCAAAATAAGTCCGATCTTTGAGTGGTATACCTTTTTAGACTCGTTAAGATCAGAATTATAGATTGCCATTTAAAAATGGCCATGCCAGCAAATTTAATTTTTTGCCAAAAATGACCATGATCCGACATCAAATACCCGAGTTATGAGCATTCAAAGATGACCATGTAATATTTTCAGCATTAACAAAAAAATAAGATTTTTGGAGCTTCATAACTTGCATATCTCGGCCAAAATAAGTCCGATCTTTGAGTGGTATACCTTTTTAGACTCGTTAAGATCAGAATTATAGATTGCCATTTAAAAATGGCCATGCCAGCAAATTTAATTTTTTGCCAAAAATGACCATGATCCGACATCAAATACCCGAGTTATGAGCATTCAAAGATGACCATGTAATATTTTCAGCATTAACAAAAAAATAAGATTTTTGGAGCTTCAAAACTTGCATATCTCGGCCAAAATAAGTCCGATCTTTGAGTGGTATACCTTTTTAGACTCGTTAAGATCAGAATTATAGATTGCCATTTAAAAATGGCCATGCCAGCAAATTTAATTTTTTGCCAAAAATGACCATGATCCGACATCAAATACCCGAGTTATGAGCATTCAAAGATGACCATGTAATATTTTCAGCATTAACAAAAAAATAAGATTTTTGGAGCTTCATAACTTGCATATCTCGGCCAAAATAAGTCCGATCTTTGAGTGGTATACCTTTTTAGACTCGTTAAGATCAGAATTATAGATTGCCATTTAAAAATGGCCATGCCAGCAAATTTCATTTTTTGCCAAAAATGACCATGATCCGACATCAAATACCCGAGTTATGAGCATTCAAAGATGACCATGTAATATTTTCAGCATTAACAAAAAAATAAGATTTTTGGAGCTTCATAACTTGCATATCTCGGCCAAAATAAGTCCGATCTTTGAGTGGTATACCTTTTTAGACTCGTTAAGATCAGAATTATAGATTGCCATTTAAAAATGGCCATGCCAGCAAATTTCATTTTTTGCCAAAAATGACCATGATCCGACATCAAATACCCGAGTTATGAGCATTCAAAGATGACCATGTAATATTTTCAGCATTAACAAAAAAATAAGATTTTTGGAGCTTCATAACTTGCATATCTCGGCCAAAATAAGTCCGATCTTTGAGTGGTATACCTTTTTAGACTCGTTAAGATCAGAATTATAGATTGCCATTTAAAAATGGCCATGCCAGCAAATTTCATTTTTTGCCAAAAATGACCATGATCCGACATCAAATACCCGAGTTATGAGCATTCAAAGATGACCATGTAATATTTTCAGCATTAACAAAAAAATAAGATTTTTGGAGCTTCATAACTTGCATATCTCGGCCAAAATAAGTCCGATCTTTGAGTGGTATACCTTTTTAGACTCGTTAAGATCAGAATTATAGATTGCCATTTAAAAATGGCCATGCCAGCAAATTTCATTTTTTGCCAAAAGTGACCATGATCCGACATCAAATACCCGAGTTATGAGCATTCAAAGATGACCATGTAATATTTTCAGCATTAACAAAAAAATAAGATTTTTGGAGCTTCATAACTTGCATATCTCGGCCAAAATAAGTCCGATCTTTGAGTGGTATACCTTTTTAGACTCGTTAAGATCAGAATTATAGATTGCCATTTAAAAATGGCCATGCCAGCAAATTTCATTTTTTGCCAAAAATGACCATGATCCGACATCAAATACCCGAGTTATGAGCATTCAAAGATGACCATGTAATATTTTCAGCATTAACAAAAAAATAAGATTTTTGGAGCTTCATAACTTGCATATCTCGGCCAAAATAAGTCCGATCTTTGAGTGGTATACCTTTTTAGACTCGTTAAGATCAGAATTATAGATTGCCATTTAAAAATGGCCATGCCAGCAAATTTAATTTTTTGCCAAAAATGACCATGATCCGACATCAAATACCCGAGTTATGAGCATTCAAAGATGACCATGTAATATTTTCAGCATTAACAAAAAAATAAGATTTTTGGAGCTTCATAACTTGCATATCTCGGCCAAAATAAGTCCGATCTTTGAGTGGTATACCTTTCTAGACTCGTTAAGATCAGAATTATAGATTGCCATTTAAAAATGGCCATGCCAGCAAATTTAATTTTTTGCCAAAAATGACCATGATCCGACATCAAATACCCGAGTTATGAGCATTCAAAGATGACCATGTAATATTTTCAGCATTAACAAAAAAATAAGATTTTTGGAGCTTCATAACTTGCATATCTCGGCCAAAATAAGTCCGATCTTTGAGTGGTATACCTTTTTAGACTCGTTAAGATCAGAATTATAGATTGCCATTTAAAAATGGCCATGCCAGCAAATTAAATTTTTTGCCAAAAATGACCATGATCCGACATCAAATACCCGAGTTATGAGCATTCAAAGATGACCATGTAATATTTTCAGCATTAACAAAAAAATAAGATTTTTGGAGCTTCATAACTTGCATATCTCGGCCAAAATAAGTCCGATCTTTGAGTGGTATACCTTTTTAGACTCGTTAAGATCAGAATTATAGATTGCCATTTAAAAATGGCCATGCCAGCAAATTTCATTTTTTGCCAAAAATGACCATGATCCGACATCAAATACCCGAGTTATGAGCATTCAAAGATGACCATGTAATATTTTCAGCATTAACAAAAAAATAAGATTTTTGGAGCTTCATAACTTGCATATCTCGGCCAAAATAAGTCCGATCTTTGAGTGGTATACCTTTTTAGACTCGTTAAGATCAGAATTATATATTGCCATTTAAAAATGGCCATGCCAGCAAATTTCATTTTTTGCCAAAAATGACCATGATCCGACATCAAATACCCGAGTTATGAGCATTCAAAGATGACCATGTAATATTTTCAGCATTAACAAAAAAATAAGATTTTTGGAGCTTCATAACTTGCATATCTCGGCCAAAATAAGTCCGATCTTTGAGTGGTATACCTTTTTAGACTCGTTAAGATCAGAATTATAGATTGCCATTTAAAAATGGCCATGCCAGCAAATTTCATTTTTTGCCAAAAATGACCATGATCCGACATCAAATACCCGAGTTATGAGCATTCAAAGATGACCATGTAATATTTTCAGCATTAACAAAAAAATAAGATTTTTGAAGCTTCATAACTTGCATATCTCGGCCAAAATAAGTCCGATCTTTGAGTGGTATACCTTTTTAGACACGTTAAGATCAGAATTATAGATTGCCATTTAAAAATGGCCATGCCAGCAAATTTCATTTTTTGCCAAAAGTGACCATGATCCGACATCAAATACCCGAGTTATGAGCATTCAAAGATGACCATGTAATATTTTCAGCATTAACAAAAAAATAAGATTTTTGGAGCTTCATAACTTGCATATCTCGGCCAAAATAAGTCCGATCTTTGAGTGGTTTACCTTTTTAGACTCGTTAAGATCAGAATTATAGATTGCCATTTAAAAATGGCCATGCCAGTAAATTTCATTTTTTGCCAAAAATGACCAAGATCCGACATCAAATACCCGAGTTATGAGCATTCAAAAATGACCATGTAATTTTTTCAGCATTAACAAAAAAATAAGATTTTTGGAGCTTCATAACTTGCATATCTCGGCCAAAATAAGTCCGATCTTTGAGTGGTATACCTTTTTAGACTCGTTAAGATCAGAATTATAGATTGCCATTTAAAAATGGCCATGCCAGCAAATTTAAATTGTTGCCAAAAATGACCATGATCCGACATCAAATACCTGAGTTATGAGCATTCAAAGATGACCATGTAATATTTTCAGCATTAACAAAAAAATAAGATTTTTGGAGCTTCATAACTTGCATATCTCGGCCAAAATAAGTCCGATCTTTGAGTGGTATACCTTTCTAGACTCGTTAAGATCAGAATTATAGATTGCCATTTAAAAATGGCCATGCCAGCAAATTTAATTTTTTGCCAAAAATGACCATGATCCGACATCAAATACCCGAGTTATGAGCATTCAAAGATGACCATGTAATATTTTCAGCATTAAAAAAAAAATAAGATTTTTGGAGCTTCATAACTTGCATATCTCGGCCAAAATAAGTCCGATCTTTGAGTGGTATACCTTTTTAGACTCGTTAAGATCAGAATTATAGATTGCCATTTAAAAATGGCCATGCCAGCAAATTTAATTTTTTTCCAAAAATGACCATGATCCGACATCAAATACCCGAGTTATGAGCATTCAAAGATGACCATGTAATATTTTCAGCATTAACAAAAAAATAAGATTTTTGGAGCTTCATAACTTGCATATCTCGGCCAAAATAAGTCCGATCTTTGAGTGGTATACCTTTTTAGACTCGTTAAGATCAGAATTATAGATTGCCATTTAAAAATGGCCATGCCAGCAAATTTCATTTTTTGCCAAAAATGACCATGATCCGACATCAAATACCCGAGTTATGAGCATTCAAAGATAACCATGTAATATTTTCAGCATTAACAAAAAAATAAGATTTTTGGAGCTTCAAAACTTGCATATCTCGGCCAAAATAAGTCCGATCTTTGAGTGGTATACCTTTTTAGACTCGTTAAGATCAGAATTATAGATTGCCATTTAAAAATGGCCATGCCAGCAAATTTAATTTTTTGCCAAAAATGACCATGATCCGACATCAAATACCCGAGTTATGAGCATTCAAAGATGACCATGTAATATTTTCAGCATTAACAAAAAAATAAGATTTTTGGAGCTTCATAACTTGCATATCTCGGCCAAAATAAGTCCGATCTTTGAGTGGTATACCTTTTTAGACTCGTTAAGATCAGAATTATAGATTGCCATTTAAAAATGGCCATGCCAGCAAATTTCATTTTTTGCCAAAAATGACCATGATCCGACATCAAATACCCGAGTTATGAGCATTCAAAGATGACCATGTAATATTTTCAGCATTAACAAAAAAATAAGATTTTTGGAGCTTCATAACTTGCATATCTCGGCCAAAATAAGTCCGATCTTTGAGTGGTATACCTTTTTAGACTCGTTAAGATCAGAATTATAGATTGCCATTTAAAAATGGCCATGCCAGCAAATTTCATTTTTTGCCAAAAATGACCATGATCCGACATCAAATACCCGAGTTATGAGCATTCAAAGATGACCATGTAATATTTTCAGCATTAACAAAAAAATAAGATTTTTGGAGCTTCATAACTTGCATATCTCGGCCAAAATAAGTCCGATCTTTGAGTGGTATACCTTTTTAGACTCGTTAAGATCAGAATTATAGATTGCCATTTAAAAATGGCCATGCCAGCAAATTTCATTTTTTGCCAAAAATGACCATGATCCGACATCAAATACCCGAGTTATGAGCATTCAAAGATGACCATGTAATATTTTCAGCATTAACAAAAAAATAAGATTTTTGGAGCTTCATAACTTGCATATCTCGGCCAAAATAAGTCCGATCTTTGAGTGGTATACCTTTTTAGACTCGTTAAGATCAGAATTATAGATTGCCATTTAAAAATGGCCATGCCAGCAAATTTCATTTTTTGCCAAAAATGACCATGATCCGACATCAAATACCCGAGTTATGAGCATTCAAAGATGACCATGTAATATTTTCAGCATTAACAAAAAAATAAGATTTTTGGAGCTTCATAACTTGCATATCTCGGCCAAAATAAGTCCGATCTTTGAGTGGTATACCTTTTTAGACTCGTTAAGATCAGAATTATAGATTGCCATTTAAAAATGGCCATGCCAGCAAATTTAAATTTTTGCCAAAAATGACCATGATCCGACATCAAATACCTTAGTTATGAGCATTCAAAGATGACCATGTAATATTTTCAGCATTAACAAAAAAATAAGATTTTTGGAGCTTCATAACTTGCATATCTCGGCCAAAATAAGTCCGATCTTTGAGTGGTATACCTTTCTAGACTCGTTAAGATCAGAATTATAGATTGCCATTTAAAAATGGCCATGCCAGCAAATTTAATTTTTTGCCAAAAATGACCATGATCCGACATCAAATACCCGAGTTATGAGCATTCAAAGATGACCATGTAATATTTTCAGCATTAACAAAAAAATGAAGATTTTTGGAGCTTCATAACTTGCATATCTCGGCCAAAATAAGTCCGATCTTTGAGTGGTATACCTTTTTAGACTCGTTAAGATCAGAATTATAGATTGCCATTTAAAAATGGCCATGCCAGCAAATTTAATTTTTTGCCAAAAATGACCATGATCCGACATCAAATACCCGAGTTATGAGCATTCAAAGATGACCATGTAATATTTTCAGCATTAACAAAAAAATAAGATTTTTGGAGCTTCATAACTTGCATATCTCGGCCAAAATAAGTCCGATCTTTGAGTGGTATACCTTTTTAGATAATCAGAATTATAGATTGCCATTTAAAAATGGCCATGCCAGCAAATTTAATTTTTTGCCAAAAATGACCATGATCCGACATCAAATACCCGAGTTATGAGCATTCAAAGATGACCATGTAATATTTTCAGCATTAACAAAAAAATAAGATTTTTGGAGCTTCAAAACTTGCATATCTCGGCCAAAATAAGTCCGATCTTTGAGTGGTATACCTTTTTAGACTCGTTAAGATCAGAATTATAGATTGCCATTTAAAAATGGCCATGCCAGGAAATTTAATTTTTTGCCAAAAATGACCATGATCCGACATCAAATACCCGAGTTATGAGCATTCAAAGATGACCATGTAATATTTTCAGCATTAACAAAAAAATAAGATTTTTGGAGCTTCATAACTTGCATATCTCGGCCAAAATAAGTCCGATCTTTGAGTGGTATACCTTTTTAGACTCGTTAAGATCAGAATTATAGATTGCCATTTAAAAATGGCCATGCCAGCAAATTTAATTTTTTGCCAAAAATGACCATGATCCGACATCAAATACCCGAGTTATGAGCATTCAAAGATAACCATGTAATATTTTCAGCATTAACAAAAAAATAAGATTTTTGGAGCTTCATAACTTGCATATCTCGGCCAAAATAAGTCCGATCTTTGAGTGGTATACCTTTTTAGACTCGTTAAGATCAGAATTATAGATTGCCATTTAAAAATGGCCATGCCAGCAAATTTAATTTTTTGCCAAAAATGACCATGATCCGACATCAAATACCCGAGTTATGAGCATTCAAAGATGACCATGTAATATTTTCAGCATTAACAAAAAAATAAGATTTTTGGAGCTTCATAACTTGCATATCTCGGCCAAAATAAGTCCGATCTTTGAGTGGTATACCTTTTTAGACTCGTTAAGATCAGAATTATAGATTGCCATTTAAAAATGGCCATGCCAGCAAATTTAATTTTTTGCCAAAAATGACCATGATCCGACATCAAATACCCGAGTTATGAGCATTCAAAGATGACCATGTAATATTTTCAGCATTAACAAAAAAATAAGATTTTTGGAGCTTCATAACTTGCATATCTCGGCCAAAATAAGTCCGATCTTTGAGTGGTATACCTTTCTAGACTCGTTAAGATCAGAATTATAGATTGCCATTTAAAAATGGCCATGCCAGCAAATTTAATTTTTTGCCAAAAATGACCATGATCCGACATCAAATACCCGAGTTATGAGCATTCAAAGATGACCATGTAATATTTTCAGCATTAACAAAAAAATAAGATTTTTGGAGCTTCATAACTTGCATATCTCGGCCAAAATAAGTCCGATCTTTGAGTGGTATACCTTTTTAGACTCGTTAAGATCAGAATTATAGATTGCCATTTAAAAATGGCCATGCCAGCAAATTTAATTTTTTGCCAAAAATGACCATGATCCGACATCAAATACCCGAGTTATGAGCATTCAAAGATGACCATGTAATATTTTCAGCATTAACAAAAAAATAAGATTTTTGGAGCTTCATAACTTGCATATCTCGGCCAAAATAAGTCCGATCTTTGAGTGGTATACCTTTTTAGACTCGTTAAGATCAGAATTATAGATTGCCATTTAAAAATGGCCATGCCAGCAAATTTAATTTTTTGCCAAAAATGACCATGATCCGACATCAAATACCCGAGTTATGAGCATTCAAAGATGACCATGTAATATTTTCAGCATTAACAAAAAAATAAGATTTTTGGAGCTTCATAACTTGCATATCTCGGCCAAAATAAGTCCGATCTTTGAGTGGTATACCTTTTTAGACTCGTTAAGATCAGAATTATAGATTGCCATTTAAAAATGGCCATGCCAGCAAATTTAATTTTTTGCCAAAAATGACCATGATCCGACATCAAATACCCGAGTTATGAGCATTCAAAGATGACCATGTAATATTTTCAGCATTAACAAAAAAATAAGATTTTTGGAGCTTCATAACTTGCATATCTCGGCCAAAATAAGTCCGATCTTTGAGTGGTATACCTTTTTAGACTCGTTAAGATCAGAATTATAGATTGCCATTTAAAAATGGCCATGCCAGCAAATTTCATTTTTTGCCAAAAATGACCATGATCCGACATCAAATACCCGAGTTATGAGCATTCAAAGATGACCATGTAATATTTTCAGCATTAACAAAAAAATAAGATTTTTGGAGCTTCATAACTTGCATATCTCGGCCAAAATAAGTCCGATCTTTGAGTGGTATACCTTTTTAGACTCGTTAAGATCAGAATTATAGATTGCCATTTAAAAATGGCCATGCCAGCAAATTTCATTTTTTGCCAAAAATGACCATGATCCGACATCAAATACCCGAGTTATGAGCATTCAAAGATGACCATGTAATATTTTCAGCATTAACAAAAAAATAAGATTTTTGGAGCTTCATAACTTGCATATCTCGGCCAAAATAAGTCCGATCTTTGAGTGGTATACCTTTTTAGACTCGTTAAGATCAGAATTATAGATTGCCATTTAAAAATGGCCATGCCAGCAAATTTCATTTTTTGCCAAAAATGACCATGATCCGACATCAAATACCCGAGTTATGAGCATTCAAAGATGACCATGTAATATTTTCAGCATTAACAAAAAAATAAGATTTTTGGAGCTTCATAACTTGCATATCTCGGCCAAAATAAGTCCGATCTTTGAGTGGTTTACCTTTTTAGACTCGTTAAGATCAGAATTATAGATTGCCATTTAAAAATGGCCATGCCAGCAAATTTCATTTTTTGCCAAAAATGACCATGATCCGACATCAAATACCCGAGTTATGAGCATTCAAAGATGACCATGTAATATTTTCAGCATTAACAAAAAAATAAGATTTTTGGAGCTTCATAACTTGCATATCTCGGCCAAAATAAGTCCGATCTTTGAGTGGTATACCTTTTTAGACTCGTTAAGATCAGAATTATAGATTGCCATTTAAAAATGGCCATGCCAGCAAATTTAAATTTTTGCCAAAAATGACCATGATCCGACATCAAATACCTGAGTTATGAGCATTCAAAGATGACCATGTAATATTTTCAGCATTAACAAAAAAATAAGATTTTTGGAGCTTCATAACTTGCATATCTCGGCCAAAATAAGTCCGATCTTTGAGTGGTATACCTTTCTAGACTCGTTAAGATCAGAATTATAGATTGCCATTTAAAAATGGCCATGCCAGCAAATTTAATTTTTTGCCAAAAATGACCATGATCCGACATCAAATACCCGAGTTATGAGCATTCAAAGATGACCATGTAATATTTTCAGCATTAAAAAAGAAAATAAGATTTTTGGAGCTTCATAACTTGCATATCTCGGCCAAAATAAGTCCGATCTTTGAGTGGTATACCTTTTTAGACTCGTTAAGATCAGAATTATAGATTGCCATTTAAAAATGGCCATGCCAGCAAATTTCATTTTTTGCCAAAAATGACCATGATCCGACATCAAATACCCGAGTTATGAGCATTCAAAGATGACCATGTAATATTTTCAGCATTAACAAAAAAATAAGATTTTTGGAGCTTCATAACTTGCATATCTCGGCCAAAATAAGTCCGATCTTTGAGTGGTATACCTTTTTAGACTCGTTAAGATCAGAATTATAGATTGCCATTTAAAAATGGCCATGCCAGCAAATTTAATTTTTTGCCAAAAATGACCATGATCCGACATCAAATACCCGAGTTATGAGCATTCAAAGATGACCATGTAATATTTTCAGCATTAACAAAAAAATAAGATTTTTGGAGCTTCATAACTTGCATATCTCGGCCAAAATAAGTCCGATCTTTGAGTGGTATACCTTTTTAGACTCGTTAAGATCAGAATTATAGATTGCCATTTAAAAATGGCCATGCCAGCAAATTAAATTTTTTGCCAAAAATGACCATGATCCGACATCAAATACCCGAGTTATGAGCATTCAAAGATGACCATGTAATATTTTCAGCATTAACAAAAAAATAAGATTTTTGGAGCTTCATAACTTGCATATCTCGGCCAAAATAAGTCCGATCTTTGAGTGGTATACCTTTTTAGACTCGTTAAGATCAGAATTATAGATTGCCATTTAAAAATGGCCATGCCAGCAAATTTCATTTTTTGCCAAAAATAACCATGATCCGACATCAAATACCCGAGTTATGAGCATTCAAAGATGACCATGTAATATTTTCAGCATTAACAAATAAATAAGATTTTTGGAGCTTCATAATAATTATAGCAAATTTAATTTTTTGCCAAAAATGACCATGATCCGACATCAAATACCCGAGTTATGAGCATTCAAAAATGACCATGTAATATTTTCAGCATTAACAAAAAAATAAGATTTTTGGAGCTTCATAACTTGCATATCTCGGCCAAAATAAGTCCGATCTTTGAGTGGTATACCTTTTTAGACTCGTTAAGATCAGAATTATAGATTGCCATTTAAAAATGGCCATGCCAGCAAATTTCATTTTTTGCCAAAAATGACCATGATCCGACATCAAATACCCGAGTTATGAGCATTCAAAGATGACCATGTAATATTTTCAGCATTAACAAAAAAATAAGATTTTTGGAGCTTCATAACTTGCATATCTCGGCCAAAATAAGTCCGATCTTTGAGTGGTATACCTTTTTAGACTCGTTAAGATCAGAATTATAGATTGCCATTTAAAAATGGCCATGCCAGCAAATTTCATTTTTTGCCAAAAATGACCATGATCCGACATCAAATACCCGAGTTATGAGCATTCAAAGATGACCATGTAATATTTTCAGCATTAACAAAAAAATAAGATTTTTGGAGCTTCAAAACTTGCATATCTCGGCCAAAATAAGTCCGATCTTTGAGTGGTATACCTTTTTAGACTCGTTAAGATCAGAATTATAGATTGCCATTTAAAAATGGCCATGCCAGCAAATTTAATTTTTTGCCAAAAATGACCATGATCCGACATCAAATACCCGAGTTATGAGCATTCAAAGATGACCATGTAATATTTTCAGCATTAACAAAAAAATAAGATTTTTGGAGCTTCATAACTTGCATATCTCGGCCAAAATAAGTCCGATCTTTGAGTGGTATACCTTTTTAGACTCGTTAAGATCAGAATTATAGATTGCCATTTAAAAATGGCCATGCCAGCAAATTTCATTTTTTGCCAAAAATGACCATGATCCGACATCAAATACCCGAGTTATGAGCATTCAAAGATGACCATGTAATATTTTCAGCATTAACAAAAAAATAAGATTTTTGGAGCTTCAAAACTTGCATATCTCGGCCAAAATAAGTCCGATCTTTGAGTGGTATACCTTTTTAGACTCGTTAAGATCAGAATTATAGATTGCCATTTAAAAATGGCCATGCCAGCAAATTTAATTTTTTGCCAAAAATGACCATGATCCGACATCAAATACCCGAGTTATGAGCATTCAAAGATGACCATGTAATATTTTCAGCATTAACAAAAAAATAAGATTTTTGGAGCTTCATAACTTGCATATCTCGGCCAAAATAAGTCCGATCTTTGAGTGGTATACCTTTTTAGACTCGTTAAGATCAGAATTATAGATTGCCATTTAAAAATGGCCATGCCAGCAAATTTCATTTTTTGCCAAAAATGACCATGATCCGACATCAAATACCCGAGTTATGAGCATTCAAAGATGACCATGTAATATTTTCAGCATTAACAAAAAAATAAGATTTTTGAAGCTTCATAACTTGCATATCTCGGCCAAAATAAGTCCGATCTTTGAGTGGTATACCTTTTTAGACTCGTTAAGATCAGAATTATAGATTGCCATTTAAAAATGGCCATGCCAGCAAATTTAAATTTTTGCCAAAAATGACCATGATCCGACATCAAATACCCGAGTTATGAGCATTCAAAGATGACCATGTAATATTTTCAGCATTAACAAAAAAATAAGATTTTTGGAGCTTCATAACTTGCATATCTCGGCCAAAATAAGTCCGATCTTTGAGTGGTATACCTTTTTAGACTCGTTAAGATCAGAATTATAGATTGCCATTTAAAAATGGCCATGCCAGCAAATTTCATTTTTTGCCAAAAATGACCATGATCCGACATCAAATACCCGAGCTATGAGCATTCAAAGATGACCATGTAATATTTTCAGCATTAACAAAAAAATAAGATTTTTGGAGCTTCATAACTTGCATATCTCGGCCAAAATAAGTCCGATCTTTGAGTGGTATACCTTTTTAGACTCGTTTAAGATCAGAATTATAGATTGCCATTTAAAAATGGCCATGCCAGCAAATTTAATTTTTTGCCAAAAATGACCATGATCCGACATCAAATACCCGAGTTATGAGCATTCAAAGATGACCATGTAATATTTTCAGCATTAACAAAAAAATAAGATTTTTGGAGCTTCATAACTTGCATATCTCGGCCAAAATAAGTCCGATCTTTGAGTGGTATACCTTTTTAGACTCGTTAAGATCAGAATTATAGATTGCCATTTAAAAATGGCCATGCCAGCAAATTTAATTTTTTGCCAAAAATGACCATGATCCGACATCAAATACCCGAGTTATGAGCATTCAAAGATGACCATGTAATATTTTCAGCATTAACAAAAAAATAAGATTTTTGGAGCTTCATAACTTGCATATCTCGGCCAAAATAAGTCCGATCTTTGAGTGGTATACCTTTTTAACTTTAGATCAGAATTATAGATTGCCATTTAAAAATGGCCATGCCAGAAAATTTCATTTTTTGCCAAAAATGACCATGATCCGACATCAAATACCCGAGTTATGAGCATTCAAAGATGACCATGTAATATTTTCAGCATTAACAAAAAAATAAGATTTTTGGAGCTTCATAACTTGCATATCTCGGCCAAAATAAGTCCGATCTTTGAGTGGTATACCTTTTTAGACTCGTTAAGATCAGAATTATAGATTGCCATTTAAAAATGGCCATGCCAGCAAATTTAATTTTTTGCCAAAAATGACCATGATCCGACATCAAATACCCGAGTTATGAGCATTCAAAGATGACCATGTAATATTTTCAGCATTAACAAAAAAATAAGATTTTTGGAGCTTCATAACTTGCATATCTCGGCCAAAATAAGTCCGATCTTTGAGTGGTATACCTTTTTAGACTCGTTAAGATCAGAATTATAGATTGCCATTTAAAAATGGCCATGCCAGCAAATTTAATTTTTTGCCAAAAATGACCATGATCCGACATCAAATACCCGAGTTATGAGCATTCAAAGATGACCATGTAATATTTTCAGCATTAACAAAAAAATAAGATTTTTGAAGCTTCATAACTTGCATATCTCGGCCAAAATAAGTCCGATCTTTGAGTGGTATACCTTTTTAGACTCGTTAAGATCAGAATTATAGATTGCCATTTAAAAATGGCCATGCCAGCAAATTTAATTTTTTGCCAAAAATGACCATGATCCGACATCAAATACCTGAGTTATGAGCATTCAAAGATGACCATGTAATATTTTCAGCATTAACAAAAAAATAAGATTTTTGGAGCTTCATAACTTGCATATCTCGGCCAAAATAAGTCCGATCTTTGAGTGGTATACCTTTTTAGACTCGTTAAGATCAGAATTATAGATTGCCATTTAAAAATGGCCATGCCAGCAAATTTAATTTTTTGCCAAAAATGACCATGATCCGACATCAAATACCCGAGTTATGAGCATTCAAAGATGACCATGTAATATTTTCAGCATTAACAAAAAAATAAGATTTTTGGAGCTTCATAACTTGCATATCTCGGCCAAAATAAGTCCGATCTTTGAGTGGTATACCTTTTTAGACTCGTTAAGATCAGAATTATAGATTGCCATTTAAAAATGGCCATGCCAGCAAATTTAATTTTTTGCCAAAAATGACCATGATCCGACATCAAATACCCGAGTTATGAGCATTCAAAGATGACCATGTAATATTTTCAGCATTAACAAAAAAATAAGATTTTTGGAGCTTCATAACTTGCATATCTCGGCCAAAATAAGTCCGATCTTTGAGTGGTATACCTTTTTAGACTCGTTAAGATCAGAATTATAGATTGCCATTTAAAAATGGCCATGCCAGCAAATTTCATTTTTTGCCAAAAATGACCATGATCCGACATCAAATACCCGAGTTATGAGCATTCAAAGATGACCATGTAATATTTTCAGCATTAACAAAAAAATAAGATTTTTGGAGCTTCATAACTTGCATATCTCGGCCAAAATAAGTCCGATCTTTGAGTGGTATACCTTTTTAGACTCGTTAAGATCAGAATTATAGATTGCCATTTAAAAATGGCCATGCCAGCAAATTTAATTTTTTGCCAAAAATGACCATGATCCGACATCAAATACCCGAGTTATGAGCATTCAAAGATGACCATGTAATATTTTCAGCATTAACAAAAAAATAAGATTTTTGGAGCTTCATAACTTGCATATCTCGGCCAAAATAAGTCCGATCTTTGAGTGGTATACCTTTTTAGACTCGTTAAGATCAGAATTATAGATTGCCATTTAAAAATGGCCATGCCAGCAAATTTAATTTTTTGCCAAAAATGACCATGATCCGACATCAAATACCCGAGTTATGAGCATTCAAAGATGACCATGTAATATTTTCAGCATTAACAAAAAAATAAGATTTTTGGAGCTTCATAACTTGCATATCTCGGCCAAAATAAGTCCGATCTTTGAGTGGTATACCTTTAGACTCGTTAAGATCAGAATTATAGATTGCCATTTAAAAATGGCCATGCCAGCAAATTTCATTTTTTGCCAAAAATGACCATGATCCGACATCAAATACCCGAGTTATGAGCATTCAAAGATGACCATGTAATATTTTCAGCATTAACAAAAAAATAAGATTTTTGGAGCTTCATAACTTGCATATCTCGGCCAAAATAAGTCCGATCTTTGAGTGGTATACCTTTTTAGACTCGTTAAGATCAGAATTATAGATTGCCATTTAAAAATGGCCATGCCAGCAAATTTCATTTTTTGCCAAAAATGACCATGATCCGACATCAAATACCCGAGTTATGAGCATTCAAAGATGACCATGTAATATTTTCAGCATTAACAAAAAAATAAGATTTTTGGAGCTTCATAACTTGCATATCTCGGCCAAAATAAGTCCGATCTTTGAGTGGTATACCTTTTTAGACTCGTTAAGATCAGAATTATAGATTGCCATTTAAAAATGGCCATGCCAGCAAATTTAATTTTTTGCCAAAAATGACCATGATCCGACATCAAATACCCGAGTTATGAGCATTCAAAGATGACCATGTAATATTTTCAGCATTAACAAAAAAATAAGATTTTTGGAGCTTCATAACTTGCATATCTCGGCCAAAATAAGTCCGATCTTTGAGTGGTATACCTTTTTAGACTCGTTAAGATCAGAATTATAGATTGCCATTTAAAAATGGCCATGCCAGCAAATTTAATTTTTTGCCAAAAATGACCATGATCCGACATCAAATACCCGAGTTATGAGCATTCAAAGATGACCATGTAATATTTTCAGCATTAACAAAAAAATAAGATTTTTGGAGCTTCATAACTTGCATATCTCGGCCAAAATAAGTCCGATCTTTGAGTGGTATACCTTTTTTCTTAAGATCAGAATTATAGATTGCCATTTAAAAATGGCCATGCCAGCAAATTTCATTTTTTGCCAAAAATGACCATGATCCGACATCAAATACCCGAGTTATGAGCATTCAAAGATGACCATGTAATATTTTCAGCATTAACAAAAAAATAAGATTTTTGGAGCTTCATAACTTGCATATCTCGGCCAAAATAAGTCCGATCTTTGAGTGGTATACCTTTTTAGACTCGTTAAGATCAGAATTATAGATTGCCATTTAAAAATGGCCATGCCAGCAAATTTAATTTTTTGCCAAAAATGACCATGATCCGACATCAAATACCCGAGTTATGAGCATTCAAAGATGACCATGTAATATTTTCAGCATTAACAAAAAAATAAGATTTTTGGAGCTTCATAACTTGCATATCTCGGCCAAAATAAGTCCGATCTTTGAGTGGTATACCTTTTTAGACTCGTTAAGATCAGAATTATAGATTGCCATTTAAAAATGGCCATGCCAGCAAATTTCATTTTTTGCCAAAAATGACCATGATCCGACATCAAATACCCGAGTTATGAGCATTCAAAGATGACCATGTAATATTTTCAGCATTAACAAAAAAATAAGATTTTTGGAGCTTCATAACTTGCATATCTCGGCCAAAATAAGTCCGATCTTTGAGTGGTATACCTTTTTAGACTCGTTAAGATCAGAATTATAGATTGCCATTTAAAAATGGCCATGCCAGCAAATTTAATTTTTTGCCAAAAATGACCATGATCCGACATCAAATACCCGAGTTATGAGCATTCAAAGATGACCATGTAATATTTTCAGCATTAACAAAAAAATAAGATTTTTGGAGCTTCATAACTTGCATATCTCGGCCAAAATAAGTCCGATCTTTGAGTGGTATACCTTTTTAGACTCGTTAAGATCAGAATTATAGATTGCCATTTAAAAATGGCCATGCCAGCAAATTTCATTTTTTGCCAAAAATGACCATGATCCGACATCAAATACCCGAGTTATGAGCATTCAAAGATGACCATGTAATATTTTCAGCATTAACAAAAAAATAAGATTTTTGGAGCTTCATAACTTGCATATCTCGGCCAAAATAAGTCCGATCTTTGAGTGGTATACCTTTTTAGACTCGTTAAGATCAGAATTATAGATTGCCATTTAAAAATGGCCATGCCAGCAAATTTAATTTTTTGCCAAAAATGACCATGATCCGACATCAAATACCCGAGTTATGAGCATTCAAAGATGACCATGTAATATTTTCAGCATTAACAAAAAAATAAGATTTTTGGAGCTTCATAACTTGCATATCTCGGCCAAAATAAGTCCGATCTTTGAGTGGTATACCTTTTTAGACTCGTTAAGATCAGAATTATAGATTGCCATTTAAAAATGGCCATGCCAGCAAATTTCATTTTTTGCCAAAAATGACCATGATCCGACATCAAATACCCGAGTTATGAGCATTCAAAGATGACCATGTAATATTTTCAGCATTAACAAAAAAATAAGATTTTTGGAGCTTCATAACTTGCATATCTCGGCCAAAATAAGTCCGATCTTTGAGTGGTATACCTTTTTAGACTCGTTAAGATCAGAATTATATATTGCCATTTAAAAATGGCCATGCCAGCAAATTTCATTTTTTGCCAAAAATGACCATGATCCGACATCAAATACCCGAGTTATGAGCATTCAAAGATGACCATGTAATATTTTCAGCATTAACAAAAAAATAAGATTTTTGGAGCTTCATAACTTGCATATCTCGGCCAAAATAAGTCCGATCTTTGAGTGGTATACCTTTTTAGACTCGTTAAGATCAGAATTATAGATTGCCATTTAAAAATGGCCATGCCAGCAAATTTCATTTTTTGCCAAAAATGACCATGATCCGACATCAAATACCCGAGTTATGAGCATTCAAAGATGACCATGTAATATTTTCAGCATTAACAAAAAAATAAGATTTTTGAAGCTTCATAACTTGCATATCTCGGCCAAAATAAGTCCGATCTTTGAGTGGTATACCTTTTTAGACTCGTTAAGATCAGAATTATAGATTGCCATTTAAAAATGGCCATGCCAGCAAATTTCATTTTTTGCCAAAAATGACCATGATCCGACATCAAATACCCGAGTTATGAGCATTCAAAGATGACCATGTAATATTTTCAGCATTAACAAAAAAATAAGATTTTTGGAGCTTCATAACTTGCATATCTCGGCCAAAATAAGTCCGATCTTTGAGTGGTATACCTTTCTAGACTCGTTAAGATCAGAATTATAGATTGCCATTTAAAAATGGCCATGCCAGCAAATTTAATTTTTTGCCAAAAATGACCATGATCCGACATCAAATACCCGAGTTATGAGCATTCAAAGATGACCATGTAATATTTTCAGCATTAACAAAAAAAAAAGATTTTTGGAGCTTCATAACTTGCATATCTCGGCCAAAATAAGTCCGATCTTTGAGTGGTATACCTTTTTAGACTCGTTAAGATCAGAATTATAGATTGCCATTTAAAAATGGCCATGCCAGCAAATTTAATTTTTTGCCAAAAATGACTGAAAAATTAGAAGAGTTTTTCTAAATATCTTTAAATAATTTGCGAAACGAAAAACGAATTAAAAATGCGTGCGCTCGGCTTCAACTCTTTGACAATTATATTTCCTCCATCTCTTTGCCCAACTTCAGCTTAACAAATAGGTGGCGAAGCGGGGCGAATTCGCCAAGAGCGCGAGAGAGCTTTATTGCGCTCCCGCTTCGCCCTAGACTAACTTACACTAGACTTCATTACATTTATTCCCTAATCTAATTCTACACCGGCCCCGTTGAACGCCTGTAAGGCTTCAAGCCAATGGAAGCGGCGCCAACTTATGGATGGCCCGCCGAAAAACTCCTCCTCCGCTCGTCCTAATATCGACGACCCTGACCATGCCGTCCTGCCCTGCGTGGATCGCGATGACTCGTCCCAGGAGCCACTGCTGAGGAGGCAGGTTGTCCTCTGCCACGATGACGAGGTCTCCGTCTTGGAGGTTGGGCTGCTGCTGATGCCACTTGGCCCGAGCTTGAAGGCCCAGCACATATTCCCGGGACCAGCGCTGCCAAAACATTTGCCTGACTGACGAGACAAGCCGCCATCGCCGTAAGCAACTGAGACCCTCCCGGTCCGGGGTCCTGGGTGCTGGGGGCGCGATTAGCGGCCCGCCTGTCAGTAGGTGCCCGGGTGTTAGGGCTTCTCCGTCGCTGGGATCTTGGCTCATAGCTCCGAGCGGCCGAGAGTTCATCACGGCCTCGACCCCGACCAACGCCGTCTGCAGCTCTTCTGCGGTTAGGAGCAGGCTGCCCACCGCCCGTAGGAGTAGGTTCTTGGCAGTTTTGACACCTGCCTCCCAGAGCCCTCCCATGTGCGGTGCTCGCGGCGGTATGAACGCAAATTCGCATCCGCTTTTTGATGCGAATTCGCGAATTGCGTCCGCCTGCTCCTCGATCTGGTCCCTGAGCTCGCTGAGGTGGCGACTCGCCCCGACGAAGTTCGTCGCGTTGTCGCAATGTACGACTTGGGGACATCCTCGGCGTCCGACAAACCTTTGAAATGACAATAAAAATGAGTTGGTGGTAAAATCTGAAACAATTTCTAAGTGAACAATGTAAGACTTATATGGGGGCCTTCCACGAATTTTCAATGTCGTATAGACTGGGCCACAAAAATCAACGCCGCAAATGGCAAATGGGCGGAGAGCACGGAGTCGGTCTGCTGGTAAATTTCCCATAATTTGAGTCAGCAACCGAGGCTTGCATTTAAAACAGCGAATGCATGATCGAATTGTCTGACTGCAGACCTCCTGAGCATTTACTATCCACAAACGCTGTCGAAGGATACTCACAAGTGCTCGTGGGCCAACATGAAAATTAGTGTGGTGCAGGTACCACACATAGCTTTTTACAAATTGCGAACGTTTTGTTAACAACAGAGGAAACTTGGCATCGTATGGTATAGGAGCATTAGCTAATCGCCCCCCAACTCGCAACAACGAAAATTTTCCCCAGATTCCCGTATCTTCATGGATGAATGGATTCAATCGCTGAAGACTTGGGCCAACTCTGGAGCCCTTCCGAACCTTTTCAATTTCCTCATGATATTCGTGATTTTGTATTATCTCGACAATTTTATTAAACGCCTCATGATATTCAGACGGTGACGGAATTTTCTCAAACTTTAAACTCCTGTCTCTACATTTTCTTATGAAGCGGAACATATAAACAAACACTCTAAGCAGTTTGAGGTGTGACGAACATCCCTCGATGACATCTACCAATTCCGATTTTTGGACCAAAGCGGTCAGCCCAACCGCTGTCTTCCTTGTCTCCAGTTGCAAAAGATCTTCTGATAGCTGGAAATGTGGATTTGTGGGCCAGTCCTCTATTTCATCCTTCAAAAACGATGGACCATTAAACCAGATGGATTCAATGATCTCCTTGACGTCACAACCTCTTGATACTATGTCTGCTGGGTTTTGTTTTGTAGGTACATGCCGCCACGTAGCTTCACCTGACCACTCTTGAATATCAGCTACTCTATTCGAAACGAATGTCGATAACGACGAAGGATGGGATCGGATCCAATGAAGGACTACTTCAGAATCCGACCAAAAAACTATTCGTTCGATAGGTACCTTCAATAGGGGCTTAATTCTGTGGCAGAGGTCTGCTAGAAGGTGAGCGGCACATAACTCAAGCCTTGGAAGCGTTTTAGTCTTGAGCGGCGCTACTTTGGACTTTGAAGTCAATAATGAGACTTTCAAACCTTCTGCAGTTTTGCTACGGATATAGACGCAAGCTCCATAAGCTCTCATGGATGCGTCTGCAAAGGCATGTATTTGAACCGGTGACATCGGATCGGTGTACACAAACCGAGGTATGGATATCTCCTCCAATTGAGATAATGTATCTTTCAACATATTCCATGCTGTTTCCAAATGCATCGGAATCGACTCATCCCAGTCCAGTTTATTAAGCCAAAGTTCCTGCAATAGGATTTTTCCCTTTATAACGATAGGACTTAATAAACCAAGGGGGTCGAACAGCTTTGATGTCACCGATAATATGTTCCGTTTTGTCGCTCGGAGACCCATAAATGAAGTGTCAATCTGAAACTTGAATGCATCTTCATTTGGTAACCACGAAATTCCTAGCGCTTTAGTAGACTCTGAATCCGAGATCGTTATTGGTTTGACTGTGCTCTCAGATGCGGAAATCTCAGGTGAGTTCGAAAACCACTTAGTCAATTCAAAACCTGCGTTCTGAAGAACCTGAGATACTTGAGACTTAATTGTCTTTAGCTCCTCTACGCATGCAGCACCAGTCAGCATATCATCGACGTAAAAGTCTGACCGAATAACTTTTGCAGCCTTAGGGAATGAGACCTTTGCGACCTCACTCAACCTGTTCAAACACCGTATAGCCAAAAATGGGGCTGGTCCAGTACCATAGGTTACAGTGTTGAGCTTGAATAATCTCAAGGACTCAGAGGGGTCTCTTCTCCACACTATGAGTTGAAACTGCCTATCCGCCTCATTCACCATAACTTGGCGATACATCTTTTTGACATCGGCTGTCAGGGCGAACCTGTGCAGCCTGAAGCGGAGTAGGGTGGAGTACAACTCTTCTTGAATCGTAGGCCCGACCATCAGGATATCATTTAAGGCGACCTGGGAGGACGTCTTACACGACGCATCGAAAACGACACGAAGCTTGGTAGACGTACTCTGGGGCCTCAGAACACACTGATGGGGGATTACGTAGTGCGGAGTAGATGGAATTTTGTTGTCAGTGGGAGACATATGACCTAAGGAAATGTACTCTTCCATAAACTCCAAGTACATTTTCCTTAGCTCAGGATCACGAGACAATTTCCTTTCTAGCGACAAAAACCGCCGTTTAGCAACTTCAAAGGAGTTGCCTAAGACTATTGGATCAGATCTAAACGGCAGGCTGACTTCAAAACGACCAGATGGCAATACCTGAGTCGTCTTCCTATAATGGTCTTCACATAAAATTTGCTCAGGTGACATAATCTTCTTTGGGAACGGCAATTCTTCCAGTGACCAAAACTTTTGCAGAGTGCTATCTATAGACATCAACAACTCTTCACTACAACTCAAAGTATTTACACATTCTTGAGGGACAGAAACCTTGGGAACATATCTTCCCGATACCACCCAGCCAAGAAGGGTCTTTTGAAGAGTTGGATAGTCAGGGCCTTGCTTTATTTGACCAACAGCCAATAGTTCAAAAAACGATTCTGCTCCTATTAACATGTCAATTTTTTGTGGCTTATAGAAATAAGGGTCTGCTAATGGTAGGTTCTTTGGAATCCTCCAGTCACTGACATTTACTGACTGGTCAGGGTGATAGCCTGAAATTGATTTCAGGATCCAAAAATCGAATGAGAACTCACTACCATTTACTCGCGACTTCACCACCGTGTGTATCTTTTTCTTGACTTGAGCATTGGATTCACCAATGCCAAGCAAGTTGATACACGACTCCTCTCTACGGATCTGTAAGCGCTGAGCGAGCTCATCTGTGATGAAATTAGTTTGGGACCCAGAGTCCAGCAATGCTCGGGCCAAAATGTGTTCACCACTTTTTGTTCGAACGCTTACGATCGACGTTGCCAGAATGACCCTGTCCAACGATGTCGCATGCAGAGCATGTGACGTGGAAGGGTGATCCCGATTGAAAGGAGGAGTAGGACTCTCTTGAGGTGATGGCAACGCTAAACTATTGTCAGTCACTGTGTATCTGTGCAACATAACATGATGTGAGCGTCCACACACTCGACATTTAGTAAATTTGCATTTTACAACAGTGTGGCCTTTTCGCAGACAATTAATGCACAAGGACGCAGATTTTACAAAGTCAAACCTTTGCATTACTGATCGTCTGCATTGCAATAACTACAAGTCTGTTGAACTTTATTGTTCACTGAGGAACATGCAAATGAACTGCGATTATGCGGCTTGCTAGATACCACTTTATCTTGCTTTGGCTTCGACGATTCTTCAGCAGAAAGATGCTGGTATCGGCGGTTCAACATTTTTTCTAAATCAGCCCAAAGCGGCAACTTCTCATAATCAAGCTGCTCTTCCCACTTCTGTTTGGTCACTGGATCGACTCTGTTCAAAACAAGATAAATGAGCATCGCATTTGAAATATTTCTTTCGTCTCCTATCGATAGCATTGACCCATATATCGATGAAACTGTATCAATAAGGTTCCTTAAAGATGATGCAGACTGCTGCGTGATCTTAGGAATACTGAACAGTGTGGAAATATTATTCATAAAAATCAAGCATTCATTATCGTATACTCTTTTTAGGCTGGTCATGGCTTTCTCATAATTGTTCTCGGTGACTTGGAACGCTTTTATGGTTCCTAATGCTTCACCAGAGAGACATGAAATTAAATGATTGAATTTCTCAATGACCGGTATACTTTTATCGTTATGAACTAGAGTCTCAAAAAGGCTAATGAAATTTTTAAACTCCGAATATTTACCACTGAATTTTGGCAATGCTAAGTTCGGAAGTCGAGCACGAGTTGGGGCAACAGAATGTGAGACTGGTTTGGACTCGCTATCTGTCTTCAAGGCGCATATTAGAGACATGACTTTAGCCTTGGTTGTAATGGACATTTCTTCCAACTCGGCTCCAAATTCATCGTCAAGATCTATTTCTTCAATTTGCTCTTGTAATTGGTTAGCCTTCTCAATCGCTTCGTTTAAAACGTCTAGCCTACATTCTAGCTCTGTCAAAAGCAAAGGAATCGAGCCAGCCTCTAGTCGATCCTCTAAGCGGCGGATGCTTTTGACTCGGCACTTGAGTTTTTTCCTCAACTCCTCTAGAACGGTTTTTACATTCAACTTGCCCTGTTCCATTATTTTAATTTATTTAAGTTTTAGTAATTCGCACTTTAATGCGACAAAAAATATATAAACAATAATAAAACCAAACAAATATTAAATAAATAAATTTTTAATAGGAACGAATAATAACCTGACACAAATAAACAATAAAATAATGAATGACTAAATGTTTTTTATTCGAACGAAAAACAGTTTTAGCCAGACAAATATAAAACAAAAAAAATATTGTTTTATAATAAAATAATAATATATAAAACAAAAATAATTAATGTTTTATGATGACTAGTAATATATAAAACAATAATTGATAATGCTTTAATATTACTAGTCGAAGTCGAGACACGAAATATCAAAAAAATATTTTGGTTCCCAAATGACAGCCAAATATATATACCCGACCAATGTAGTCAATTGTAGGGTATAGCGTCACTTGGCAACAACGACGCTCGCAACGGGTGAAGAGCGAAAACGAAAAAACGTTCACCGCTGCAGCTAGCGTTCCGTTAAGCTCAAGCGCCAACGAAAATTACAACAACAACAACAACAGCAGCGCTAGCAACGGGTGAACAGCGAAAACGAAAACGAAAAAGTTCACCGCTGTAGCTTGTATGTATGTGTGTGTGTGTTGGATCAGCTTCAAACTTATTTTTAGAAACGAATGATGCAAAGATCAAATGGGGGGGGGGGGGGGGGCGACAGTGACTGCAGTAATAATTATATACATACAAGGGTTGCTTCGGCGGTTCACTTAAAAAAGGTTGGCGTATGTATGTATGTATATGTATATATGTATGTGCAATAATTAATAAATTAATTGCATGCAAATCTAGCTCTACTATATTCAATACGTCTGTGCCAAGAATTGAAAGCGAGGTGCAATTTTTCAGCACAAGACAATTGACAAGAAATTTATTTTGTGTCTATAACTCTAGCTTTTCAATTTTTAGCACAAATACCTCTGTTTTTGTGGGTACGTTTACTCCAGCTTCTACTTCCCTCTGGCTGGCGCTGTTGCTGGGCATCCCACGGCGGTAGTTGTTGGAGCGTAGAGTAAATTAATAACCGACACGGGATATTGTTTGTTCCACAAATTTAGTAGCCGCGGGCAACTTTATATGTAGATATGTATGTGTATAGATTAATTCTTAATTTTTGAACGACCACGTAAAAAAAAGAAATATGCACTTTGTCACTGTCACTGTTGCCTTTATTTATCAGTTCACAGTCCACCCGGGGGCGCCATGAAAAATTAGAAGAGTTTTTCTAAATATTGTTTGCAATGAAATCGAAAAAACTATGTGTGGCTGTGAACTTTAAATAATTTGCGAAACGAAAAACGAATTAAAAATGCGTGCGCTCGGCTTCAACTCTTTGACAATTATATTTCCTCCATCTCTTTGCCCAACTTCAGCTTAACAAATAGGTGGCGAAGCGGGGCGAATTCGCCAAGAGCGCGAGAGAGCTTTATTGCGCTCCCGCTTCGCCCTAGACTAACTTACACTAGACTTCATTACATTTATTCCCTAATCTAATTCTACAATGACCATGTAATATTTTCAGCATTAACAAAAAAATAAGATTTTTGGAGCTTCATAACTTGCATATCTCGGCCAAAATAAGTCCGATCTTTGAGTGGTATACCTTTTTAGACTCGTTAAGATCAGAATTATAGATTGCCATTTAAAAATGGCCATGCCAGCAAATTTCATTTTTTTGCCAAAAATGACCATGATCCGACATCAAATACCCGAGTTATGAGCATTCAAAGATGACCATGTAATATTTTCAGCATTAACAAAAAAATAAGATTTTTGGAGCTTCATAACTTGCATATCTCGGCCAAAATAAGTCCGATCTTTGAGTGGTATACCTTTTTAGACTCGTTAAGATCAGAATTATAGATTGCCATTTAAAAATGGCCATGCCAGCAAATTTAATTTTTTGCCAAAAATGACCATGATCCGATTAAATGGCTGGCGCTGTTGCTGGGCATCCCACGGCGGTAGTTGTTGGAGCGTAGAGCAAATTAATAACCGACACGGGATATTGTTTGTTCCACAAATTTAGTAGCCGCGGGCAACTTTATATGTAGATATGTATGTGTATAGATTAATTCTTAATTTTTGAACGACCACGTAAAAAAAAGAAATATGCACTTTGTCACTGTCACTGTTGCCTTTATTTATCAGTTCACAGTCCACCCGGGGGCGCCATGAAAAATTAGAAGAGTTTTTCTAAATATCTTTAAATAATTTGCGAAACGAAAAACGAATTAAAAATGCGTGCGCTCGGCTTCAACTCTTTGACAATTATATTTCCTCCATCTCTTTGCCCAACTTCAGCTTAACAAATAGGTGGCGAAGCGGGGCGAATTCGCCAAGAGCGCGAGAGAGCTTTATTGCGCTCCCGCTTCGCCCTAGACTAACTTACACTAGACTTCATTACATTTATTCCCTAATCTAATT